>JAQIBA010000004.1:2252343-2386874 GCA_028293925.1 Brueelia nebulosa
TGAAGCTGATATTCCGTATTGGAATTTTTGATAAAGGAATTTGATACAGAAATTTCAGCACAGGAATTTTATTCAGTGACGCCAGATACGAGTTTTTCTTTAGATAAAAATTGCAGTAAATGCCATTACAATATTGTATAAAATTATATTTTGTAAACTTTTATTTATATTCTTCACAATTAAACTTTGACACCCAGGGCAACACGCTCTAAATTTGTCTGCCACTCAATGGGTTAAGAGCAAAAGTAAAACTTGAAATACTTATTTAAAGTTTACTTAAAAGAGTTTATCGCAATAAATAATGGGACAATTAAATAAAACTGAAAAGTTCTGAATTCACTTTTTGATTGGTACATTTTTTTTGTTTTCGCAACTGTTTTTCTCTTCCTTTTTTGTTTTTCTTATGTTGTTTTCATCCTCATTTTATGTTCTCGTCATTGCATTTCCGGTTTTCAGCTCTCATCAGCTTTTGGGGCTTTTTTGCACAGTTCCGCGTGGAGTTCTATTTTAGAACTAAAGCTGGTGTTTAATGTGAATATTGCGGAATTAAAAAGTTACACTATTGTACTCTATTGTCTGTCTGACCACGAAGCCACCCCAATGTGCTCTTTATGCTGTTTTAGAAATTATCAAAGTTCCCGGGCCAAAATAAACCGTAAGTTGAGTTTATTCAGCTGATATTTTACAGTCCAGCAAAGGAAAATCCCGGTTCGAATAGCCAAATTGGAAACAATTTAGTCTGAAGGAATTAAACTGAAACCGCAATTCCGATTTGAAGTGATAATTAGAAGCCCAGATTGGGCTAAAAGAATTTACATAAGCCCCTTCCCTCAACCCATTCCTTTCTTCGTTTCGAACAACTGTTGGAAACTTCTGGTAATTTAAAGCACGTTCGGTATTTAATAACTCACGAGGAAAATGTAAAGTTTCAATCCCCATTCGGTGATTTAGTAAAAAGGGGTTCCTTTTTGGGGATTTCCTACCTCAGGTTTAAGGCGGAAGAGCCCACGTTCAGCTGAAGCTTGAGAGACTTTAGTCGGAAGTTTCTCGTTTCTTTGGCGATATTTTCGGGGGTTTGGGTTCCCTGATCGCAAACACCCCTTTCGTCTGTCTGATGAGGGTGATTGGAGTTTCTTTCCTCTCCTTGTCTGAAACGCAAACAAATTACTCATTTCGGCTGAATCCTCTTTTTTTTACGTTCAGAAATTCCACCATTATTCGTTATTTAATGATTATCTCTTCGATATAAATTTTGTTTCTGAACATTAGTGATTCAATTTCCACTTCGCTCAATGGGAACACTCGAGGCGAAAACTCTTAACTTCAGTGTTGAAGTGAACTAACTGTTAAGGAATGTCTTCATTCTCAGATCAAAGAAAACTTCTCACTGAAAGCGGTTCCGCTCTTTCGAGATTAATTTGCAGTATCACGCCGCAATTGAATGCACCTGAGCACGCACAATAACGTTCGGTGGGAACACAAGGACTCGTTTGGTGGTGTTATCCCGAGCAGAAATGTTGAATCAAAGATGTCATCTCGAAGAACGCCTTCAAGAGATTTGTTTTATGACAAACCCTTTGATTGGAGTTTCTTTCACAGAGGTGCAAACTTTAGTTTGAATTAACAAACTCCCAATCTTAATCTAATTTACTGTATAATCGTTTTCTAATGGCGAACAGTTAATATCTAAACTTCCGCTGTGTTTCCCACTCAGAATTATTTCACTCCGACAAATTATTTCATTCAAATGTTATTCCAATAAGTTACTGCTGTGTTTCGATGTGAAGACAATGATTTCTTGAGGGGACATTTTTAATTTCGTGAAACTCATTAAGAACGTATGTAAACATTTTGTCATTGAAGAGATTTGGTTCTGAGTTAAGAAGAGAAATATGTCGCGTTTTATCCATTGAAAACCCAAATTAATGGTCAGCTTAATTATTAGTGAATAAGAAATTAAATTAAAGAAAAGAATCCTCGAGTTTGAAATTATGAAGAAAGTTAACAAGATTTCATCCATTTCACTGTCGCTCCCTCTTTTACCCTTCGCCCAGTTACCCTTTTTTCTTCCTTCTCAACCTGTTGAACATGAAAAGCTAATTATCATCTTCACCCTCATCATTATTATCACATTAAGACTCCTTCTGGAACCTTCTCGACATCTTCCTTTGGCTTCCGGACCTTTTTTCGGAAAACCTTCGCCATTTTCATCTGGGGAGTGTATCCCGACTAACCCAACCACAGTCCGACATTAGGAAAAACCTTTGTACCACTCACCTGCCTCCTCTCTTGTAAACGGCCACTTTTCTGGTCCTCGGGTAGTGCCTGGAGTGCTTATTGAAGGGACCCCCAAGCCTTCGGAATTGACAGTCGGAATCGGGATTGGCGGCGACGAACCTCGCTTTCTTCCTGCGAAGTGATGAACAAGTTTTAATGATGGAAAAGAAGTTACAGAAAAGGGTATTAAATATTAAAGGGGTGGGTGCATAGCTTAGGGATCTGAGGTTGGCGTCAGCTCTAAATAGATGGGTTTTGCTTAACTTAGTTTTCAGTTTCAGCTTTAATTATTCTCAACTCTTCTCTAACTTTCACCGTTCTTTTGAATCCGTTTCGTTCACATATTTCGAGAAGCGATAACTGTTTTGGTGAAAGGGTTGGAGGTGAAATGGGGCGCATAGGTGGTAAGAGACATACAATGTGCCTTATTGTAATCCTCCGATTGGATTGCTGCAATACAACCCGACATTGATTTCACTCGTCAGAGCTTTTACGGCCTTCTACCTCTTAAATAATTCGAAACGAGAGAAGTTTTCCCAGCCACGATTTTCATTTTCTTGAAGAAATTTCCTTTCTCAGACAGCTCCTTAATAATTGGTTTTCTCTCCCTTTCCTCACCCGTCTTCCGCCTCTTCCTCCGTATTAACTCAATTGAATAAATACGAAATTTGATCAAAACAGACTTTCTGAATTAAAACCCTTTCTTCGCGTTGCTTTCCCAGACGGAAATTTTCTTTGATTTCCTTTCAAAATCAGTTAATACTGAGAAAAGTCTTTAAAAGTCGGAGCTGCAGTGGTTGGGAAGATTTTTCCTGTCGCCACCTCACCCCTTCGGATTTTCCAATTCATTAACGCTCTCTAAATTCTCGGGAAATAGCTCTAATCTTTTATTTATCTTGTCCTTCTTCTTCAAGTAAACGCGTGAAAAAAAACTTACTTAAATCCAAAATACGGAGAATTCGGTAATGATTTATTGTTTTTCGGGGAGAAAGTGGCGGAATCCCTAAGAATGAGTTCCCTCTCATGGGGTTTCCCCATTTCTTCCAACTGTTTGTTTGAGTCTGTCGCGCCTCCGATTTTCGATCGGTTATATTTTAACACATTGAGTGCCGACTACGAGTGGAATTTTTGATACAGTAATTTTATACAGAAATTTGAGCACGGGAATTTTATTCAGTGACGCCATCTATGAGTTATCTTGTAGTGTTTTTATATTAATAAGAATTACAATATTGTATGGGTAAATTAATATAAAATTATATTTTGTGTATAATTATATGTATTGTTCAAAATAAAAACGCAACACGCTCTCAATTTGTCTGCCACTCAATGGGTTGAACGGGAGGTCGAAGCTCTTATTTCTCTTGTTAACCCTTTGAGTACGGAATTATTTGGAGACTTTTATGCATTTGGATCGGATTTAATTTATTTCTATATCATACTAATATATAAATCTGTTAAAGGAATGTGTGTGTGTGTGTTTGTATTACTGAAATTCTGAATGCATCCACATTGTTCATGGTTATATTTCTTGTGTATTAATTTTCACCTAATTTTTAGTAATTAGTTTGTGTGGATTTAGTGGTAGTGGTTTTTCACAGTGTTTTTCAGATTTTCAGAGAATTTGTTGTAGAATTGATAGAAATTAGTTAGAGTGGGTTTAGCGTTAGTAGTTTTTTCGGCGTGCTTTTCGGATTTTCCGAGAATTTGTTGTAGATTTGATGGTTGAAGTTAGTGTTAGAGTTTAGAGTTTAAAATAAGAAATACAATATAACAAAACGCCGAGAAGAAAGTCCACTCTATGGGGTTGAGTACCAAAGGGAAGAAGAGATGGAGGTTTGAGTAGAAATTTAGAGATTGCAGACCAAAGAGAGAACCGTTTAGAACGGAGAATAGTGAAGAAAGAAGGATCTGGAAGATACAGAAGAAAGAAGGATGGCTGAGTGACGAAAGAAAGAGATGATTAACAAAGGAGGGAAAGAAAAAGGAAAGAAGAGAGACAAAAGACAAATCAAGAAATTAATGTAAAAATAAAAGATAAAGAAAGATATAACAAAAGATGTAAATATAAACAATATAAAATATATATTACAAAAGACACATCAACGACAGAATCGGCTGTATAAGGAAGAAAGCTGATTTACTTAAGATATTGATATTATTTTCGTAGTTAAGTGCAATGTTCGGTGCATTCAGTTTTTAGGAGATGTGTTATCGTATCTGTTATTAAGATACAGATGTAGACTGAAATTCCAAAGTCCCAGCGAGGGCGAAGCCCCCTAGTGGATTAATATGTAAGAGTAATATGCTTATATTGGTGATTTAAATATATTTTATGGCGATCAACTCACTATCTATCCGGGGTGTCGAAAAAACCAACCCCTACTTATCAAATCCCTAACTTCGCCCAACTAAACACATGTCGAATCTCACTCTTCAAATGTGCCCAAAGGGTTAAATTTGAATGAAGAAATGAGAAAGCATAGCTGAGAAGTGAGGCGATTAAAAAATTAAAAATCCACATTTGACAGCTTTCATTTTTCTATTTTACAATCAAATAGAACGCAACTGTTAGTCAGTAAAACGCAGCCGACATTTGCTTCGGTTTTGTTTTATTTCGGGAAGAGTTAATCCTTAACCCTTTGTCTGAACCTTGAACTCTCCCCCGAGTTGTTCCTTCACCTTTTGACATTTCGACTTTTCCCCTCAGTGCAGCAGATTCCGAGTAAAGCTCAGAGTTTGAGAAAATGGAAGTAAAATCTAAATGGCCTGCAAGAATTGATAATGAATCGATTTATTGCAGGCAATTTAAAGTTGAAAATTTCCCCGGAAAATTCTTGAGCAGTACGAAGCGAAATGCAGAAATTGGGGAACTTCTTGCACGGATCACTGCTTGCATAAGTTTAACTTGAAAAGTTTTATTTGCAGTTCACTTCTGTTTTCGTGTATTTGTCAGTTTTCTGTTGACGAAAAAGGAGATTCTAATCAAAGACAGAATGAAAGAGAGAAAGCTTGTTTTATTTATTTTTTTGTTCATTGTAAAACTCTTTTGTGACTGAGTTACTTATCTCTCCCCCGATCTCACCCTCACCAGTTATTTATTTTTATACTGTATTTTTGACTCTTTTGTTGCAATCATCGCCTTCAAGTAAAATTCACTTACCTCAGAAGTTGAACAGTGAGGACATAAGTGACGACCATGATGACCATCGGTATATAGAAAGCTGCGAGACTCCCAAAGACGAAGAAAGCTCTGTTGTTAATAACGCATATGTTGGGCTCCGGCATAATGTTGTAGGGATTAAGTAGCCCTGAAAAAAAAAATCCCTTTCCTCTGTCAATTAAAAAAAGATTAGCCGCTAAGACTTGTAAGTAAGCACACAAAGGTCTTGGAGAGCTTTCGCAGAGCTTCAATTCTAAAAGCGGCATAAAACCCTCGCATAAAGCTTTCACGCTATGATTATATTATGTACGTAAATACGTCACCGACAAAAAACCGTTAACGTGAGTTCGTTAGTTCAACTTTTAGCCACCGGGCGCTCTGTGTGTTTCGCGTATTTTTTTAAACGGTTTTATTCAACAATGGTTTTCGTGTCTGTCTCTCTGTCAGTCTGCAAAGAATCAAAACTTTGAGGCGAAATTTGACCCGTTTCCTTCGAACCGATTTCTTTCAAATTTGGCCCACAATTTCGTTTTAGCTGACAATTTAAATTTCTGAAATTATTTTTTAAATTGGTGTTCAGGTAAAAATATAAAAAAATAAAGAAAATTCAAAAAGCCTCAAAAATTGGTCAACTTACAATTTTTGAGGAGATAATCTTATCTCAGGACGATGAATGAGCGCATTTTTAATATATTCTGCTATCACTTTATAACTCAGATAAAAATAATAATAAAAAAAATTTAAAAATATTTTTAAAGTTAAACGGTTTTATTTTCACTAAAAAGTAAAAAATTAATTGTTTTATATGTTATTATAAGTTCTGCAACCTGTACAATTTTTATACTGTATAACGCCCCACGGTTTTATAAACAAAAAAATTGATCACAAATTATTTTTTTTAATTTTTAGTGCATTTGAAATAAAATCGTTTAACTTTAAAAATATTTTTCACATTTTTTTTTAATAATTTTTAATTATTTTCAATATTAAGTTTCGATCTTTGAGTAAAACTCGTATATGAGCAAAGCTCAATAGCTGACCTGTTTTTTTTTTAGGAAGCTAATTAAAATTTTCTTTTTGTTGCACGATAAGAAAAAAAATTGTTTTTCTTTTTATAACAATATTTATGAGCCGTGAGCCGGAAATTGCGGAATTTTTTCGAACGACTGCTCAAAAAAAAAATTTTTTTTCCTCCTTATCTTCGACTTTTATCTCTAGTTTTTATAATTCAACATCTTATTTTTATTTTGGAAGAAGAGTTTGGATATAATTTGAAGGTTCTCAACATTGGTGAGTAAATTGGATGAGTGGCGAAACCTTTTGGGAGGAAAGTTTTTGTTTATGAAATAGAAATTCACTTTTTTATATTCTTCTACCTTATACTAAAATGGGGATTTGGGTTTTATATTTTAATATCTGATTTTCTCTTTGTTTTACCTTATTTTTAGTTTCAAGGAGGTTTTTGTGGCTCATACGGGTTTAATAAGAATCCTTTATGTCGGGAAAGATATTACATATTTTTCAAGTGCTGTTGATTTATTATTTTAAGTGTTGGTAATTTTTCGTCGTCAAAACCTCCCCTATTTTTTTCAAATAAGTATTAGTTTTTTGTCATTTATATGGAATAAAAATACATTGGGAGGAGTGAAAACAAGTCTGTCTTGTTGGTATAAAATGAAAGTGAAATTTCAACAACTCCTGACGCCAGTAGACGATTTCGTATGCGAATTAGAAGATAAATCTCTTTTGTTTGTCCCGTTCCTTTAATTTCCTCTAACGATGCCGCTCTTGAGTAAACTCTGTTGAGTAAACGCAAACCTTAAGTACCACTATTGGCGTATAGTCAGACATAAGCTTGGAAGCTTTCGGGAGTTGTATTCTTATGTAAAACCGCGCTATTTGGTGTTATAGTCTTTCATAGCTCCCATTCCTTTTAATAGTATGACAGAATAGTTAAAAGTCTTTTGATCATTTATACTGAAAACCAAAGTGAGTGATCTTCCAATCGCAGGCAACAGATCTCCTCATTTTCCAATTAAAACTGATTAAAAAGTATTATGAAATTACGGAGAATTCATTAGTGTATTATTTAAATGAAAAAATCTGTTTATTCTTAAAATGAAAATTTGGTTTTTAAAAGCGATAACTTCCACGAATGCATTAATTTTTTTGTGAAGATAAGTTGGAAATGGTTTTTACGTAAAATCATAACTCAATTTTTTGTTTATATTCAACGGAGGTTTAAACCATTAACTTGTAAACCTAATTTAAAACGTACTCTTCGCTATCAATGTCTCCCCTGATACCGAATTCGTGACGTCACTTTAGTAGATTATAGTTCGTCGCTTTAAGAGACAATTTTGAGTAGATTATTGCTTTGAGTAGCGCAATGCATTCGAGTGATAACCCTTTGTCAGCATTCAAAGTGGTTATTTAAAAATCCGAGGCGAAGGTGAATTGTTAGGGAGAGAAAGATTATCTCCCCGAGAGGAGCTGTCATTGCCTTTCGGAGTGGTTTCATCCGACGTTAAACCGAAGGAAAAAAGAATTGGCCCGCAGCCCCTACCAACCCCTACCAAGACAAAAGACTCTTTTTATTTATCTTCTTCATCAGAGTAATGGAGCCTTAAAAGGGCAAGTATATGGCTCACTTTCGCCAGCCTAAATGTTTCATCTCTTTTTTCACTTTCTGCTGACTCTTTCGGTGGGTTATATTCAATAGAGAATCTTCGGCCCTTCAACAAGGTTTTGTGCTTAAGGTTCATATTAAAATAATCTTATTCTGCTTCTTTTAAATCTTTGCGGCGCCCGAGCGTTGCTCTACTGTTTTTGGTTTTTTCCTCCTTTTTGTTTAAAGTCATTTTCATGTATTCTTCTCCATTTTTGCTTCTTCCCATTCTTCTGATTATCTTCTCTGACCTTTATTTTACCTTTTATGCTCTTTATATTCACCTTCGTTATAAGTAACTGCTCTATCTTCTTTTCTATTTCTCTTAATTATTTTTGTTTTTTTTGGAGATCTTTTAAACGTCTTATTTGCAGTTCTTGTCCTTCTGTTTCCTGTATTTCATGTAGTATTTCATCTACGTTTCTTTGCTTATAAATGTTTTTCAAGCACTTAGAAAGTGTTTGCCGAATTTGGCCGAAATCGTCTCGAGTTACGAAAAAAGCCTCGAGTGCAAAGGGTTAATAATCTTCTAATCTTCTTATTAACCCTTTGTGGTCGTATAAAATTTATGTATGGGTATCTATTGGTCGGAATTAATTTGTTTGGAAAGAGTAGGGATACATATACATAATATTCAGTAATATTTAGTAATATTTTAACAAGAGAGAATCTCTAATTACTCCTAAATACAATTTAGCAAATATTCTTTGGAATTCTACAATGTATACAACTTTTGTTTAGATTAAATTTTGTTATCTCCAATTGTATTAGTTGATGAAAAGGTTTAATAGAAATTGAGAAAAAGTTATACAGTGTAAGATTCGTGTATATTCGTACAGTTCCTTGCTGTGGTGGCTGAGAGTAGACATACAACCGCAAAGGGTTAAAGAATATATATATCTATCTATTTATTTATTTTGTGTTTTCGTCTAATTTATGATTTGTTAAAATTATTAACATTTACAGTTTAATTATATATTTAGGATTCGTTTATTTACTCGTTGATTTAATTATTACCTCCGTATATTGTTATTGTTTTTTTTATTTCAATGTACCCATTGTTCTGTTTATTTTTTTATTTACTTAATTCTTATCCAGTAGATCAACAAAATCCGGAAGGGATTGTATGAAGAATGTTAAGATTGTAATGAAATGAATTGAATTCAATAACAAGATTGTAATTGTGATATTTCTGTTGATTGTAAAAGTTTTGTACACTGTGAAAACCATTTTGAGTATTAGTGAGGAGTATTTGAACGGAACTGACCAAAAAATCTTATGTTTTTTTGTATTCATTTTTCTAAAAGTATTAGTTTTACCTAAAACGGTGATACTGCTGGAAATGGCCATTGACAACAACCAAACAGCGGCAATTTTAAATCCGACCAGTCTCTTCGTGGTCGTGTGTCGGGTTTTCAGTGGATTCCGTATGCCCAAATACCTCCCCAGACTGATGAAGGTCATGTGCATAATGCTGGCGGAGCAGGCGAGGACGTCGCAAGTGACATACACGTTGCACCAGACTATCCCGAATGGCCAGTAACCTGAAACAGGGAAAATAAACTTGGATTGGTCCGAGATAAAAAACGAACAAAATGTTTGTCGTATCAGAAACACGATCTCCTTTTATAAAATGTAAATAAAAACAAACTTTCTCAGATTTTTCCTTGTTATAATTTGTCGACCTTAATCGGAGACATTGTTTACTGAACTGTGTGAGCTTTATTGATACATCCTTCATTTTGGAAAAATTCATTTTTTGAGCTCAATTCGGAACGGCATTCTGCCTCTCACTCTGCCTCTGAAAGCACAACTTTTTTTCATTTAATTTATTTGCTGCGGTCCCATGAGCTTTAAATCTTCCTTTGAATATTAAAAAATACGTTAAAGAGGATTTCAAAGGCGTTTTAGTCTCTTAAAGGAAAGCACGGAGTTTGCGGTCAAAGGATAGAATGAATAATTACATCTTCTGAGAACGTCTGCATGAGTTGTTCTCAGAGACTCTCCCTAAGTGCCCTTCTCTGCTTACGACGTCAGCAGCGGCCTTAAAGGACGTCTCCAACCCGCTTTCACTGCGAAAGGCTGTTGGATATGGTTTCGGATCGTAACAGACTCATTAAAAGCAGCAGCCATGAAATTCTCACGGGGTTGGGGAAGCACAAAAGAAAGAGACGGGGGGTGAAGATATTGAAAGGCGAAAAGGAAAGATTTTAAAGAATATAAACACCTCAGTGATAAAATT
This sequence comes from Brueelia nebulosa, assembly GCA_028293925.1. NCBI lineage: Eukaryota > Metazoa > Arthropoda > Insecta > Psocodea > Philopteridae > Brueelia > Brueelia nebulosa. Next base: position 2,262,694 of record JAQIBA010000004.1, read on the forward strand.
AGAAACAGGTGGTTGATAAGGGAGGGTGAAAGAACTGTCGTTTCTCTTCTGACGTAAGAAGAAACCCTTGTTTACGTTATTATATTCATTTGTTTGGAAAAGTGACTTTCCTTTCCCTCTCTGTGCAGTCGACTCTTTTCCCGAATTTCGTTTCATAACCGAATCATAAAAATGGCGGCGATAGTAAAGACAACTCTTAATTGGTGGTTCGTAACCAAAGGGTTATTGTGTGACTTCTGCGGAAGCAACCTGTTAAGCATCCGTTTAAAAGCAATCGAGGCTGCTAAAACGGATTATTAATTAACTCCATCCGGCTAATTACAAACGAGAAAATAACTGAAGAATTAATTACTTAACACTGTTAAGTTAAGCAATCAGATTCTTTCGCCGAACTTTTGCTCTTATGAGTTTTTTATGGGGAAACCAAAGGAAACCCTTTTATTTTAATTATGATAGGATTTAATTTAAGAAAGTAATCGAATTATATTTTCACTTGGAATAATATTTTTTGAGCTGAATTGTGGAATTTTAGATTGAAAAGGAAATGCGGACTCTCCTCATATAAAATTAAGACTTCCAAGTCGTAACAGAAGCGCTCGTCGGAGTTAAATTCGAAGTTAATAAGGCAAAAACCAAAGCGTTTCCGCTTCCGTTTTTCTCATATTTTTTTTATAAATCCGCGACGGAAAACCTGCTTTGTTTCCCACCGTGTCGGCCTTTGTCTGTTTCTCTTTATTCCGTCAACCGACAACAAAGCAATGGTTCTTCACATCTCCGCATGGAAACCAACCTCCATTTGTAATTTAGTTTTACATTGAATTTTATGCTAAACTAATTACGATTTCTTACAGTATTCAGACAAAGGTTTAGGTATATTCATATAAACCGAAAAATGAGAGAGAGAGAGAGACCTTTATAATCATTCCAAATAAAATACTCCTCATGATTTCTACTCTGAGTTTTGCTTACATTCTGCTTCAGCTGTATTATCTTCAGTACAGCCGTTTCTGCTGTGGAGTTTTTGCTTAGTTTAACCCTTTGCGGTCTTATAAAATTTGGGGATGGGTATCTATTGGTCGGAATTAATTTCTGTAGAAAGAGCAAGGATATATAATGAGATGGATAAACAACATTTAGTAATTCTTTTGAGAATTTTTAGATATATCTTAGGTATCTTTTAGATGTCTAGGTATATATTTATTAAATACAGGCATCTAATGATATGTTTTTGTATAAAAATTATGTTTTATAACTCTCTATAACATGTAGGCCTGGTGACAACTTTTGTTTAGTTAGTATTTCGTTATCTCCAATCGATGGAGCATCGTATTAGTTCTTTAGGCATTCAGGTTCCCTCAGGAAAAGGATAAACTGATATAGGAATCCATACAGTATAAGATTCGTATAGTTCCTTGCGAGTTCCTTGAGAAGTATTAGTTCCTTGAGAAATGTATTAGTTCATTAATAAGTTCTTTAGGCATTCAAGTTCCCTTACGAAAAGGATAAACTGATATAAGAATGCATACAGTATAAGACATACAGTACACTACAGTAACTAATTCATCGTATTAGCTCGTGAATAGGTTCTTCAGGCATTGAGGTTCCCTTAGGAAAAGTTTAAACTGATATATGAATGCATAGAGTATAAGATTCGTATATATTTGTTTAGTTCCTTGCTGTGATGGCTGAGAGCAGACATACGACCGCAAAGGGTTAAAAGTTATCCCTGGCAGCAACAGAACTACAATAGAGATTTTGAGAAAACGTCTGAAAAAAGCCCACTAAAATAGGCAGCTCTACGTCAGCGAAGAGAGGGCAATGTTTCCTTCAGCAGTTGCTGAGAAACGAATCAAGATCGGATAAAAGCATAACGAGCAAACGAATACGTGGAAAACAGCTGAAATTCAATAAAGTCAAAATAAAAAATGACAGACAGTGCGAATCGGGAAACACAAGTCTAAAATCAGATCCGCTTCAAAAAAAAAAAAATGGGGAGGTCTTTTTAAGAAAAGAAAAAAACCCGACTATTCTCTGCTGTATATTTAGAATTAAGAAGGCTGAGTTGAGCAAACGACTAAATTAGATCTTTGAACAAAGCAACAGAGAAAACATCAAAAGAAAAAGGAAACGAAGACGCTGGCTTTTTATGTCCTCTGAAATTATAAAACCTTGTGCATATCAAATAGAGCGTTTCCAGTCAAAATGGCGTCTGGATTACGACGTAACAATCGCAGAGTTGTTCCGCGATTATTTCGCACCCGGAGGGCTCTCAAGGGGTGAATTATTTTTCTTTTTACCCACCACCAAGGAAAACTGCATGGATTCATCATAAAATACACAAAAAAACCTGATTATGTAAATTCCGAAATCAAAAGCGGCCTTTGGCTAAATTTGATCATAAAAACTCCCCTAATGACGTCACGGGATATTTTTTTCTTATTTTACCCCCGCCCCATTGTTTCGCGTCAGTCATGTGCTTTCCTTAACATTTCGTTACCTGGATAAAGGAAACTTTTGTCTGTTTCAGACAGTTTCTCCTTTAGACCGATTAATACCGGATGTCTTCGAATTCTCAAGACAAGTCAAGAATGGTTGGGAGCGCAAAAGGCTGAAAAGAGGGTTGAAAAAGGAACGAAAGGACATAAAAGGGGTGACACATTACGCCCTCAGACTATTAATCTCCGAAAGAAGAAAGAAACTATTGTCTTGAGGAGAACAAAAATGTATAGTGGGCAAAGTCGCTAATAAATATCGGTTTCTTTTCTTGAAAATATGTTTCGCAAAAAGGCGAGAAAAGACATCTGTTAACTCCACTCAAAAATAATCACAAAGAACCGTTGAATTGAGAAATTCCTTTGAGTAGAGAAATTCCGACCTGTGGAATAACCATTAATATCCTTTCGTGGCGGGGCTTCCTGGTTTCCTCTCCAGAAGGAAAAGTATCCGGGAATTTGGGACTCCCAATGAGAGGTTCATGGAAAGAAATGCGAGGAAATATTTTTTCACATATTTTCCAAAGGTTCCGGTGTGATTCCCCAATGGAATGAAAGTTGCAGAGGATTTCGAAGGAATGCCAAAGGAATTTCAGTTTCTTCGATTTAGTTGAGTAGAGAAACATTTTGTTGAGTGGGGGCGAATATTTTTTGATATATACAAGCGGAGTAACCCTTTGCTTCTTTTGGACGATTCTCAATTTCAAATAATGTTATAAAAGTTACATAGTTTAACTCAGTGATGCTTAACCTACGGCCCACGGGCCATATCCGGGCCGTGAAGTTGTTGCATGTGGCCCGGTCTTTTATTCCTATATTCATACACGTATTTGGTGATTTTAGTCCATTTTAATTTTTAAATAAAGGGTTATTCTAATATTAGAATAACTTCAATTTGAAATTCTTTATTAACTTTCGGGAAAATTTTGAATTTAGGCGAAGGCTTACACTTTGGGTTTCCCTTTTTTTTTAGATTCTGCCACAGAAGTCATAAGGACTGCTTGCTGAATAATGTAAAAAGAGTAAAGCCAGAAAAAAGATTCCGTGAGAGCAGGAACGTAGAGAAAATGAGGAAAAGAAGAAAATGAGAAGAAAGAGAAAAGGGGGAAATAAGAAAAAGGAAAAAAGGAGAAAATGATAAGAAGAAAAGAAGAGAGAATGGAGAAGAAAGAGAAAATGAGAAAATAAGAAAAAGAATAGAGGTCAAAAAGAGAAAAAGAGCAAAGGGGAAAATGAGAAGAGAAAAGGAGAAATTGAAAAGAAAGAAAATAAGAGAAAAAAGGGGAAAATGAGAAAAAGAAAAGAGGAGATAATGATAGAAAGAGAGAGGGAGAAAATAAGAAAAAGAATAGAGGATAAAAAGATAAAAAGGGGAAAGGGGAAAATGAGATGAGAAAATGAAAAAAAAGAGAAAAAGAGCAAAGGGGAAAATGAGAAAATGAGCAAAAGAAAAGAGGAGAAAATGAGAAGAAAGAGTAAAAACTAATATTAAAAATCCATATTAATTTTCTTATAAGTTGTGACCCGCGAAATTCCACCAAACTCAACTTTGGCCCGCAAATTATCAAAGGTTGGCCATCACTGGTTTAACCCATTCAGTGGCAGACAAATTTAGAACGTGTTGCCCTGAATGTCAAGATATTATTTTGAAGAATACATATAATTATAAACAAAATATAATTATATTAAGTTACCCATACAATACTGTAATAGCATTTACTCCAATTTTTATTTTTAAAAAATTCCACTACGAGATTTCTCGTAGCTGGTACTCAATGGGTTAAAATATCAGCATTCGAATGAATAGGATTAGTAAATTCTAAGTTAGAAATGTAAAAAGATTGGCGTCCGAATGAAATGTTCTGCGAAAGGAAATTAAAAACGAGAGAATTGACCCGAGTCAAAAGAGAAGAGGAGGAGAAAGGGTTGAGAATAGGCGGTGTAAAGGCCTCCACACTCAAATTAGAGACGAATTCGGAAGAATATGGGTCGAGAGGACGCGTGGGTCGATGGGTGGTTGTTAAAGACAAGCAATAACATGAAATTGCGTTCATTATGGCTGGCTCGTCATCCAAAAGCCAAAATTTTAAAATTTTCCTCTTCGCTCGGTGATGAATTTATCTTTAAAAATGCAATATTGTGAACTCCCCAGAGTTTCCTTCTTTCCTCATTTGTCATTTTACAGCTCGCAATAATGACAATTCCGGATCCGTTCTCGAAAAAAGCTCACCCCCGTATAGCGCCACTCCACCGCCATAAACGCTTTCAGTTTTATTATTTGTATAAAAAACTTTTTATTAAAGTCTTCGCTTATGAAAAGTTTGAAAAAACGACGACAGACAGCGCTCTTTGACATATCGTAAAAATTATTTGAAATCGCTTTGCATCAACTGTTGTGGAAACGGAGGGTGAGATTTCTCTTCTGACCCCCCCACCCCCTCCCCCTTGACAAATTCCTCCCCCCGAAGCGCCATATGAGCCTCTCCATCCCGGAAAACTAATGACATCCGAATCAAAGTGACAATTATGTGAGCTCTTTCCAGCCGAATCAAATTCGCAAATGACGTCGCATCAGCAGACAACTTCCGTACTTAATATAATTATAACACTGTCGGTGGTGTGAGTGTTCACATCAGTATTCACATTACTCTGAGTGAAAAGCTGACGCGGGTTGTCCCGATTCTGACTTGGAATTCTCAAAGATAATTCCCCGTCGGAGGTTCCTTTTTATTTCTGCCTTTTTTTTTTTTGTAAGCAGTGCGGAAGCAGTTTGGAGCGCTGACGTGTTTGCAATAAAGTTTGGGGGGCAAATTTAAATTATTTCGCTTAATGAAGGACCTTCAAAAAGAGCTGCAGGGGCAAAGGGAAGATGAAATTTCTTTTCGAAAACAATCATTTTAGTTTGAAAATTTCATTCAGTTTTTGGCTTTAATTAATTTTCTCTTGACATGGAAATTTCAACAAAATCCGTTATTTACTTGTGCTCAACATTAAAACCGGCATTGAAATCTTTCGGATGGAAATGTTCGTCGTCAGCGGAAGAAAAAGTTTTAATATAAATATATATAAAAGAAAAAAAAGTTTTTTCCGTTACAATCTTTTGTGTTAAAACTTCAGTAATATATAAAAAATAATAAAAGGCGGTGAACACATTCATTCCTCTCTCGTTAATATACATCAATATACTTTATATACTCAAATAAATTAAAAGAAAAAATCAGGGGCAACTGATAAACCTGTTGAATGGTGCAAATGTGAATTCGAAAAATGTATGTTTATATGTGATCTAAGGTTTCCTCCTCAATGAGTAGCTGGAATAAATTTAATAGTATACTTTGTAATATACTCCCAAGGAGGAGTCAGCACTCATCATTTTTGTATGTAAAACAGGCGTTTAAAATCAGTAGCTTTATTGTATTTTATTTTTTTACTATTTGTTTTTACATTTATTTATTACTATTTATTTATTTTTACTATTTTACATATGTTTTTACTATTTATTTTTACTATTTGTAATTTACAATGTTACAATTAATTATATCCCTGTTTTTATGTCTATTTGACTCACAAATTTATATTTAATTTATTGATTGTTTTTATTTTATTTCATTTTTGTTATGTTATTTATTGATTTATGTTACTTAATGTTAGGTTTATTTAGCTTTTAAATTTATATTTAACTTATTGTTATAACTCTACTAAAATTTTATTATAATTTTTAAATTATAATTCAGTTTTAGTAGTGTAAAACAGAACATAGTTTAGTATTTTGAATGCTCAAAGTTTTATTTATTTCTATTTTTATTTTATTTATTTATTTATGTTTAACTTATTGACTAATGAGACTTTATTTAATTTTTAGTATAATTTTTATTTAATCTATGTTACTTAAGTTTTGTTCATTTAACTTATAATTTTATATCTAATTTATTGACTGGCTATATTTTATTCATTTTTTGTTATGATATTTATTTAATGTTTAATGCTTTATCTAACTTATAATTTCATATTTAATTTGTTAATTCTGCATATTTTATTTACTTTAAAAGTTATAACTGTTTATCTTTGGATCTGTACATAATTTATAACTTTGTTTTCATTGTTGCTTATAAAAATGTTGCTTATACTCTCGTTAATGCCCTCGGGCGAGATAAGGCTAAATTATTATATTATTAGATTATACTAAATTAAGAGAAAAAAGATTCTATTTAAATAAAAGATGTAAAGATGAGTGCTTCGTATTGTCACACACACTTTAGTGCTCTGTATGTTTAAAACAGTCAACCATTTTATATTTAAATAAAATGTTTTTTCTCTTAATTTATTCGGGTGTATAGTGTAGATTGATGTATACAATGAGTTTGTGCGCACACTCACATGATATACACTTTTATTATTTTTTACCTTTTAGTGCACTTTTCCTTTTATTTATTTTCAAACTTTTTAGTCATTAGTTATTCAATACTAAATGTTAAGCTGATATTATAATTATAAAAAAAGAATCGCCAAAATGAATTGACGTCACATTCATTCAACCCCCGAAATCTGTAATTGTATAATAAAAAGATATTAATCGTATACGATTATACATTTTTAATTCAATCTTCTTAGGATGCAATTGAGCAACAACCCCCAATAAATGATGGCTGTTATTATGGACCGCTCCTTATTTGATTCTTCTTCTTAATTTTCACAATTTATAACAAATTGTTAAACAATTTTATACTATGTCAACCCGTTACAAATAAAAAAATTGTAAAAATTGAAAATACAGAAGAAAAGCTGAAAATAATTTGGATTCTTTGCAATTATTTCCGATAGTTAAAATGTATAAAAGTACTGAAATTAAATGTTTGTATATATTTTTTTTCATCGAACACTCAATTTATGTGAAAAACTGTTCCGAAAATGTGAAAAGCCACACCTGCATTTGATGTTTGAAAGCATAATAAGAAAACGTTGATAAATTTATAAGGAAAGTCTTTCGCAAGGGAAGCGAAAATTGGCAGTCTCCGGGTGCAGAAACGTTGTTAATGACGTGGAAAGGGAAGTATGAAAAGTGGGAAAAGATAGGGAATCTCCGAAAAGTCGAGGGAAGCAGAGTGTAAATGAAAACTGATACAGACGTGGCATCAGATCCTCTAATCACGGCGCTTTTGCCCAATAGTACAGCAACACTGCCAATTTTTTCTTACAATCGACCGTTTTGTTTGTATTCTCTCGCGTCGATTATACTTTTTTGAATGACGATTCGGTACAATAAACAGCTTTCAAAGCTCTTCGAGCGCAAAGTAAAATACGAAAGACAGAAAGTTGAGCGGAAATTAGAAGGGTAAGTAATGTGTATCGAGGGTATAAAATAAATATTCACCCCAATCAATACATACAGTCGATCAATCGACCAGGTAAAGAAATAATATAAAAATATACTTTCACGGAGGAGTGAAGAGAAAAAAGGCTATTAGTTAAAAGTGGAGAGTAAAGTGTTTTCTTCCTTGATTAATTTCCTCCCTAATTACCAAAGTTTTTGTTTATTTAATTCCTCCTTTGTTTTTTTTTATTTTCCTCTCGAAAATTCCTTTTTATTTCTCGCCTAAATGCACCCCTCCGTTTTTTCCTTTGTCTCTCTCTCTCTCTCCCGTAATTCCTCCGGCGATTCCTGCTGTCGCCTTTGATTTATTCCGTCCCTTCCAAGTGAAATTCCTTTAAATCCTCCTCTCATCTATCAAAAGGAGACTCATAGAAATTTCATCCGTTAATCGCCTCATAATTCCACTTTCCAAAGAGATCTGATTCGCTTTTTATTAATATTTTGAAGGAAATAGAATCGAATTTTCAATTTGGGAGGTTTTTCATGTTTTATTGTGTTTTCAATTATTAAAAGGAGTGATTTAGAAACGAAAGGGACAGCAGTAAATGATAGGGAAAGTCGTTTGGAATTTTAAAATGGAGGAAAATGAGTAATACAATCAAATCGGATCGTTCCCATCAATTCTTTTGTAATAGAAACGAAGAACCAATGGAAAAACACAAAAAGATGAAGACAGACATTACATTTGAGTTAAATTGCAAAACTAGATGGGAGCTGAACAAGTTGAAATGCTTTGAAGAAAACAAGAGGGCTGAGGGCGGGAAAAGGAAGGGGATGATGGCTGCAAACCGAGGAAAGAAAATTTCCGAGTTCCTTCGGAAGATCAAAGAACCCACTTCAAGACATGATTTCGCTTTGTTTTCCCACTATCACAAAAGCTCCAAGTGTTCTTTTGTGCGGCGCCGAGGAAATGGGGAGGGAGGGGTAGGGAGGGGGGGTTCAAAAGAACATTATTATCTTCTCGAAAGAAAAAATGTGTTTTCACTCTCCAGAAAAACGGATTTCAATTATTGGGTTTTTCGATCTCTTTTGATTTTGAAACTTTTCTAAAGTGTACAGAGGAAAAGAGTGAGTCTCAGAAAAATTATATTTATCTCCGATACTCGAGATGACTTTGGAAAATCCGTTGTGGCCTCCCAACAAAATGGAAGGCCATTTCAGGGGTGCATTATGGGGGTTTATTCAGGCCTTGAGATCGCCATGCGTTGCTTTATTTCTCTGTTGCGGCTCTTTAGTGGCATTAAGGCAAAACCCTTCGTTACCAACCCCTACGCAACTTTCTATAAGTGATGCCCAACCTATATTTACATACACACGGGCCATATCCGGGCCGTGAAGGTGTTGCATGTGGCCCGCTCTTTTATTCCCATATACACATACGTATTTGGTCATTTAAAATTCTTTCTGAAGTTTCGACAAAATTTTAAATTTACGCTCTCGAATCCATTCGGTCATATAAGTCAAAAGGACTGCTGGTATAAAAAAGTAAAAAGGGTAAAGCCGGAAAAAAGAGGCAAAGGCAATAGCCATGAGAGCAAGAACGTAGAGAGAAGAAGAAAAAGAGAAAGGGAGAAAATGAGAAGAAAGAGTAAAAGAGAAAAAGAGAAAAGAAAAGAACAGAAAATGAGAAAAAAGAGGAAAAGAGAAAGGGAGAAAATGAGAAAAAGAGAAAAAGAGAAAAGGGAAAAAGAGAAAAGGGAAAAAGAGAAAAGGGAAAAAGAGAAAAGGGAAAAAGAGAAAAGGGAAAAAGAGAAAAGGGAAAAAGAGAAAAGGGAAAAAGAGAAAAGGGAAAAAGAGAAAAGGGAAAAAGAGAAAAGGGAAAAAGAGAAAAGGGAAAATGAAAAAAAAGGAAAAGGGGAAAATGAGAGGAAAGAGAAAATGAGAAGAAAGAGAAAATGAGAAGAAAGAGAAAATGAGAAGAAAGAGAAAATGAGAAGAAAGAGAAAATGAGAAGAAAGAGAAAATGAGAAGAAAGAGAAAATGAGAAGAAAGAGAAAATGAGAAGAAAGAGAAAATGAGAAGAAAGAGAAAGAAAGAGAAAATGAGAAGAAAGAGAAAATGAGAAGAAAGAGAAAATGAGAAGAAAGAGAAAATGAGAAGAAAGAGAAAATGAGAAGAAAGAGAAAATGAGAAGAAAGAGAAAATGAGAAGAAAGAGAAAATGAGAAGAAAGAGAAAATGAGAAGAAAGAGAAAATGAGAAGAAAGAGAAAAGAAAGAGAAAATGAGAAGAAAGAGAAAATGAGAAGAAAGAGAAAATGAGAAGAAAGAGAAAATGAGAAGAAAGAGAAAATTAGAAGAAAGAAAAAAGGAGGAAATGAGAAAAAGTGAAAACGGGAAAATGAGAGTAAAAACTAATATTAAAAATCCATATTTAATTTTCGCATACGAAATTACACCAAAGTCAACTTTGGCCCGCAAATTATCAAAGGTTGGCCATCACTGTTCTATAGTATTCTGAGAGCCATTCCGGTGATGCAAATTATTTGAATCAGACAGAAAATTAAATTCGTGTTGAAAATCTTATCCCGGCATTTTTATTAGAAAAGGGGGTTCAGAATTCACTTCTTTGTTTTCATAAAAGCAACCCTTTCCTTCTTGAAAATCTGTTGCTTCTAAGTTTTCATTCCGTTAAGTGGCTTAGGCATTTGCTTCGCAACTTTTTCCCTCCTTAAGCGAATTTTCCCTTTTTGTCTTCCCGACATTATTTAGACGTAAAACATTATTACGAGAGAACATGTTCGTATTTCTCTACAGAAATGTCAGGAGAGTTGATAGCAGCTGGTGCTCCAGACTTTTCAACTTTTTCTCCCGTTCACCCCCCGACGTAACGTTTGGCCAAGACACTCACATCAACGAGGGGAGAAAAAAACAAAAATGACATCTGACATTGTGAGGTGATCGGAGGAACTCATACTTAAATTCGAATAAAATTGTTCGGAATTATTTTGTCTGTCGAGAAATATATGGATTTTTTATCACAAAAGAACAGGACCGGTTTCAGAATTGGAGAAGAAAAACTCATTTAATGGCGTACAACTTCTGTGCTGAATCCTCAGTTACCCGGAAAAAGTGGGTGGAAAGAGAATAAAAACAATTTCCCTCTCTCATTTCATATTAAATTTCCCGAATTTATTGTATTTTCAGATAATTATATTTAATATGGTGGAATGAAAAATGTGTGGGCAGCCACAGAGGGAGGACGTTATTCGTTTTTCACTTTAAATTTGTTTCAGTTCAATTCACCCACCGCTTTTCTCCATTACAGTCCACTCACATTATACATTCAAAGTTACATAAATTCATGAGAAGCTCAAACTTGGTCAAATTGTTCAGAGTATAATTATATATAATATGTCAAAAAAGTACTCATACGTTTTTTGTAGATAATTTCGTCCTTTTTTGTTTGCTTTCAGTTGCTCGTGTATCTATTCATTCCCTCTCATTTCTCTGTAGTATTTTGTTACCATTGTTGTTATGTTTTATTTATTTTTTTTTATTTATTTTAAATTTATTATGACTTCAGTATTTTTAAAAATATAATTCAGTTTTAGTAGTTTAAAACATAACATAGTTTAGTATTTTAAAAGCTCAAAGTTTTATTTTATTTTATGTATTTATTTATTTGTAAATTTACTTTATCTATTTATTTTTCATCTTTATTTATTATTCTTTATTATTTTCTTTATCTATTATTTATTCATTTATTTTTTCCCCACATTTTTGTTTTAGAACATTACAAAAAAAGAAAAGAAATGTTATTTATTTATTATATATACTTGTTACCTGTTTATTTACTATATACTTCGTATTAATTTATTCTCTATATATATGTATATTTGTTGTTCATTTATTTACTACATTATTTTTTATATAATCACTGCATATTAATTTATTTTATTTTTATATACAGTAGGTAGACTTCTCTGTTCCACTAAACCGGACTCATAATTTTATTTTATTTATTTTACTTTGTAAATTTGTACCTGAAATTAATTTTGTAAAGTTTTATCCACTAAATTTATTGACCACCCGCCATTTTTTTTCCATTTTGACATTATATTTATAATTATACTCTGAACAATTTGACCAAGTTTCAGCTTTTTAGGAATTTATGTAACCTTGAATATGTAATTTGACTGGAATATTGTATTCCCCGTGAAAATTTTCCTCATAAAAAAAATTCAAATTTGATGAGAGGAAGTCATGGGATTATTTACCCAAACACACTTATTGAAGGGATCGAAGAGAAGTGGCAGAAGACGAGCCCAATATGCGTAATTCCTGTGCGATAGAGCCACTTTCACTCTTTCGAGGGCGGTTTGGAACGCTGAGATTAAATAAACTCGGAAAGTGTTGATTTCGAGGGAAGCGATGTTGTTTTACTCAGATAAACCGGCACTTATGCTCCTGGGCGGTTTGGAAGACAACGAGGCGATTTCCCAAAATGTTTACTCTTCGCAGGGAAAGCCGAAAATAGATCCCCGAAATCCTAATCCACTCATCCGTTAGTAATCACGTGGCACCAAAAAACACGATGGGGCGAAACTGAAAAGCAATATTTGGAAGAAAGTGCTTCAAGAAAATTTTGTTTTCTTTCCTCATTCATCCGAGCACTTTCGAGTCGTGTTTCCCAAGAGCCGGGGGGAGACTCAAAAATAAAAAAAAGAATTTCCCGAATAAAAACCGCTATCTGGGAAATTCTGCATAAATTTCAAAGGAAAGAGATACGAGGAATGAACGCTGCCGGTCTGGATATGATCGTGATACGGCAGACAGTCCTCGTCTGGGAGACCAATCAAGGAATGAACAGGAAGAATTCTTTCCTTTGGCCCATTCGAGCTTGTTCAGCACTCGGAGGAGGAGTTGACTTTGATGGATGTTGCAAGGTTCCATTTTCTTTCCAGGAATCGACTTTTGTTCTCTCATTAAACTCTTTCCGCTCTCCTCTTGGTAATGAACCTTTTCTTTTTCACTCCAGAAAAGGTTTCTCCGACTTTTGTGATTGAGGCTTCAATTAGAGATGTTTAATGACCTTTTCGAAATTATTCTGTGGCAACAAATTGGAAACGCTTTTAACCGGGAAAATGGTGACCGCTTGTCGGGAGCAGAAGAAACCCTATTTTGCTGTAGGATATGCAAAAACCTCCCTTACACGACAGATCTTATGTTTTTTGCTCCCCTCCGACCTTCTTCGGCAAAATAAGCTTTTGATTTATTGGTTAGTAAAAGCATAAGAAATGGCGGTAACTGAGGATTTCCTCAGCTTAATTGAACTTTTGAGCGATATGTCAGGATTAGATTCAGGTTTTTGCTTTCCATCTGATTATGAATATTTGGGCAAAAATGAAAAATCTCTCAAAAGTCAAATTAATAAAAAGGAATTATTTCCGGAAGTGAAAGAGCGAAAGAAAGGGGTGCGAAGGGCGGAAAAAGAAGAGGAATCATTTCAGCGCTATTGTCGCATAAGCAAATTCAACTGCTGACGTGAAAAAGAGAGAAGAAAAATTTTCCTTCCCATCACCCCCGAGCTTAATTTATTGCCTAAGAAAGAGTGAAAAATTTCATTTAAAAACCTTTACCTCTCTTCGGCCAAATTAAGGGAAGTTCTGCCAGAGGGGTTCCCTTTGGAGGGACGTCACCCAACCGGAAATCGCGCATGAAGAGCCCTTTTAACTCCAAGAGTTCCTTCATCAACCAATTTTATTCAAAAGGACATAAAAAAGGATTCGGAATGGAAAAAAATTATGGCTGAGAGATCGAAATTGAGCTTATTATTCTTTTCTCTCCTTTGCGTTCAATTCTCCGCGTATGTCTCTCTTTAGACTGAAAACTATATAAAGATGGTGTTATTAAAAAAAAATGGCGTAATAATAATTCAAAGGTAAGAGGAAGTAAAAAAGAAGGATAAAATAAGAAAAAAGGGAATAAAAATTATTAATGCAAACCTACTTTAACCCCAAGCACTGGGAGAGCTGAGTTTAAAGTACAATTTTTTTCTGTAGAACAGTGATGCTCAATCTACGGGCCGCGGGACATATCCGGCCCGTGAAGGTGTTGCAATTGGCCCGCTCTTTTATTCTTATATTCACACGCGTATTTGGTGATTTTAGTCCATTTTAATTTTTAAATAAGGGATTATTCTAATATTAGAATAACTTTCGATTTGAAATTCTTTATTATCTTTCGGCAAAATTTGAAATTTACGCGAACGCTTTCGAATCCATTCGGTGATATAAGTCAAAATGACTGCTTTGCACAAAAATGTAAAAAGGGTAAAGCCGGAAAAAAGAGACAAAGGTAATAGCCGTGAGTCAGGAACGTAGAGAAAAGAAGAAAATGAGAAGAAAGAGGAAAGGAGGAAATGAGAAAAAGAAAAGAGGAGAAAATGAGGAGAAAGACAAAAGGGTTAAATGAGAAGAAAAGGAGAAAATGAGAAAAAGAGAAAATAAAAAGCAACAGTAAAAGAGAAAATGAGAAAAGAAAAGAAGGGGAAATGAGAGGAAAGAGAAAAAGAGAAAAGGGGAAAATGAGAAGAAAGATTAAAAGGGAAAAAAAAGAAAAGATGAGAAAATGAGAAGAAAGAGAAAATGAGAAGAAAGAGAAAATGAGAAGAAAGAGAAAATGAGAAGAAAGAGAAAAGGAGAAGAAAGAGAAGAGGAGAAAAGCGGAAAATGAGAAAAAGAAAAAAGGAGAAAAGGGGAAAATGAGAAGAAAGAGTAAAAAATCCATATTTAATTTTCTTATACATTGTGGCCCACCAAATTACACCAAACTCAAATTTGGCCGCACCTTATCAAAGATTGGCCATCACTGCTTTAGAAAAAAGCAATAACTCAAATTATCTTTGGAAATTCTTCGGCCAATCAAAGACCAGAAAGTCATTAGTAATCATTTCCTAATCTCATTGTTTTGTTTTCACCCATTTTCACCGAAACTGAACCGAGGAAATGGAACTATAAGAGTAAAAGCGAAGTGAAAACCACTTCAAGGAAAAGGGAGACAATAATTAACTCAAAATTCTCCGCCCCCGTCCTTTCGATTCCTTTTTCATCCCTTCGCGCTCTTTTCTGACCCCGTTAAATTCGATTTAAGATCTCCGTTTATTTTTTCCCAAGAGATAGTTTGTAAAAAAGTGAGAATAAACGAGAATTGGTTCTCAGTTCTGATTTGTTACTCTTCATTGAGAGAGAGAGAGAGAGAGAGAGAGAGGGGAGGGAAGGAAATTGGAAGCAAAAACGATGAAGAAAAATTCAAGAGGTTTTACAACAATCTCATTTTCTTTCTCAGCAAAGAATGTGACAGCAAAATGAACCGGAACTCAAATTTGACAAAATTCAACTTTGCATAAGTTTGGAAATGGAGTCACAGGAAGTCATTATAAAAGTGTGCGTCTTATGATTTAGTGTTGACAAAAATAAATGAAATAAAGGCTTTTACAGCAAATGAAAACAGAAATTTTGGCTATTTTTGAGCAGAGCCATAATTAACCTCAGAAACCCCAAATTAAACCTGAAAGCAATAATCAGTCATCTTCCCTTTCAGTGGACTAAGCAATTGAAACCACACAGCTAAAAAGGTTCGTAATAAATAACAAAAATGAAATGCAAGCCGATACTCGTTATCTTTTTTAAATAAAAATTAAAATGGAGGCGAATTTGAATACATATGGCTTATTCAGGTTTCATATGGGTTTTCCGCCATCGCTGAATTTGAAAATTCTTCCCTCTTCTATAAACATACCAGAAAATATATACAGTTCGAAAGTCAGGATGACCGACAGTAAAGTTCATAAGTTAAACATAGATTTAGTCGGGAAAAAAAATGGCTGCCAGTTGTCGAATCCTATTAATTATCTCCATAACAATAGAGAATGATTAAGGGGAAGCCTACGGCACAGAAAATTGCGAGAGTATAACAAAACGCCTGTGATTTCTGTTCTTTGACCTCTCCTCCCCATCGCGAAAACCAATTTCACTATTTGTCACTTATGCAAATGATCCATTCCGCAATCTTGAGGAACATCATCGGGGATGGAAGGGGAAATGAGAAGAGATACAAACACGGGGCCACCTGGACACGTCTTCCCCGAAATGTGAAATTTGAATTTTGATGCGCGTCTTTCCCTCTCTTCATTCGGCCGTAATTCTTTTTCACAAATGTCACCTTCCAAATATATTCACCCTAAAATGATGACTGGCTTGAGGGAGATAAGGAAATGAATGAAAATTTCAAAAAAAAACCTGGTTTTGTGGTATTATGTTTTTTTCGAGTCCATTTCTTTTCGGGGTTAATTGAGTTTTCTTCAAAAAAAAGAAAGGAGACACCGAAAAGAGTTTCATTTTAAACATTTATCGAGGTTTCGCATCATTTTTGTATACCTAACACCGCCATTTTTATTTTATATTCCTCCAGTAAATTTTTGCGTCGACATAAATCAAACCCGAATATTGTGAACTAGGGGGCTTCGCCCTCTGAACCCCCTCTGGCAGCTCGGGCTTCGCCCTCGCTGGTACTGTATATGTATATCTATACTTTAATATCAGATACAATAATACATTTCCTGAAAAAATGAATGCACCTTGATAATCCCATTGCACTAAACTATAAAAATTATGTACAATTTTTGAACAGACAGTGCATTTACTGTATTTATGAAAAATAACAAGTACATAATCATGTGTCAGCAGAATATAATGAATTTGAACAAAAGTAAATGGCAGTGGAAGAAAGTTTATTGAGGCCGAGTCAATTTTTTGTTCTGTCTGTACCGTACTTTTTGTAGTTAAGTGTTAAGTTGTTGTAGTTTACTTACCTATTGTTTAATTACTTGTAGTTTAATTACTTTGTTGTAAGTTAAGTTACTTTTCTGTAAAATACTATCGCACTTTTGCACTGTCCAAATCGTACTGAGTCCTAAAAATTAAGATTTTAAGACTGAAAAAAACTACTATCGCTAAACCCACTCTAATTTCTATCAATTCCACAAATTCTGTGAAAATGTGAAAAACATTCTGAAAAACCACTACCACTAAATCCACACAAACTAATTACTAAAAATTATATGAAAATTAATACAGAAAGAATATAAGCATGAGCAACGTGGATGCATTCACAATTTCAGTAATAATATAATATAATACAATCCACCCCGAATTCCTAGCTCCCAAATCCCAAATTCCATTAGTTTCCTAAGCCACTCCACTCAAAATGGCCCCGAACGCAAAAAAAAGAACAACCCTTTAACATCAGAAAGGAATTCGTAAAGTTATGTAAACCTAAACAAGTTTTCTGAAGATTTCTTGGCTTTTGTTGATTTTCGAAAAATGAGACATAGCGGAGATAATTCTTTGGAAAAATGCGCGTCTTTTGGAAAAAGTCCGGTCGAAATCGGTTTGATGGTTCCTTAGATTTTAATTAACAAAAACACACACGCATATTCCTTTAACAGATTTATAGATTAAGTACGATATTCAAAATGGTTGGCCACACTGTCAAAATTCCGCCAAACGGGGAAACAAGTTGGCAAACCTGGCGCTTCTGCTAAGTGTGTGATTCCTCGTGAATAAATTCTGCAACGTGAAATTCGCCATTAAGAAAAATCCAATCCGAGATTTGCGGCATAAAATAAATTTAAAATTTAGTGAGAGTGTAAAGAGGGTGAGGTGGTCGACGAAGGGGTGAGAAGGTGAGGGGGTTAACAGTGGATGCGTTTTCCTTAGGTTGCTACAAAAAGGTTATTTTATTGGTCGTTTCGCACCGGATTTTCTCAGGCGAGAAAAAAGTCGATTGCTGGAATGAGGGTGAGTAAAAAAAAAAAAAAATAAAATGGAGGGGTGGCATAAAAGAAAGAAGAAGAAATTTTACGGCGTTCTCGTTGTTAAAAACGTTAATCTCAGATTTTAAATCGATTTTAAATGGAGTGAAACTTTGTTTTTCTCGAATATAAGATCAGATTGAGTTGAAAGATGTTTATATAAAACATTTTTGTCTTGACTAGGAAAATTCGAGTAAATTCAATCTCCTTTGTTCGTTCATGCAAACATTTTGCCCCAATGGAAAAGACCGAAAAGTGTTTGATTATTCGAACGCATTCTCCTCTTCTCTCTCTCCCGTTCGACTTTAAGTAAATCTGTCCATCACAACCGTTGAAGAAACTCATTGTTTTTTAACACTCTCGATAACCGTCGAGAAATTTTATTAACTCTGCCTTCTCATTTCGAATTCTGGTCGAAATTTCTGCCTTTCTTTATTCTCACTTTCCCACACTTTCTATTTATTGTTTACAAACAAGCAAAAGCTTGAAAAAATTAAATGTCAGCGATGGTTTGTTTTTATTTTGAAAATCCACTCCCCATATTAACTGTTTATTAGAGGTTAATTTGAAAAGTAAATGTTACATTTTGTTTATTCCCTCTCTTTTTTAAGATATCTTTCTCAGTTCAGCAGTTCCCGCACTCAAATTCAGGGTGAGATCATACCGCTGACAGTTGGATTCAGGTTGGGGTTGGATTTCCGCTTTTGGTTGGGGTTCCACTTCTGGAGGGGCTGGCACCCACATGATGACGAAGGGATCAGTCACTATTTTCCCGTTCGCTTCCGGACTATCCTTCCCGTATAACCTTTCCAATTCCTCCTTCTTTCTCATTACGCTCTTTTTCGCTGCTGATTGAACCAAATCGTTGCATTTTTCACAAAACGGCATTTACTCTAATTTTTGGGGGTTTTTTATTTTGAATTTTGACTCTGATGGAAAGTCAGCAGACGATGTTTTGAGTTTTTTCACCATAGAGTAACGATGATTACACTCTGTTCTGTTTTCGACCACAGAGTTAACTCAAGCAGGAACCTGAATCCAATTATTTCACGGATACTATAATACCTGAACTGCTGAAGATTTCACTGAAGGAAGATGGTTTTCCCTTATGAATTTTTTTTTTCGTTTCGGCCTATTTTGGACCACAATAATTCAACAGCTGCTTTTCTTCCTTCTTTTTCGCCCCTCTTTCATTCTTTTTCTATGTTCTTCTTTCCTTTTTGTGGTCCATTTGGCTCCTGTTTTTAGCTTTTCTTTTACTTTGAACTGGTGTTTGTATGTTTTCTTTTGAATTATTGTAATTAAGTTATTTAATTAATATTGTAAATATTGTAATTAAATTAATAAATTAAATAATAATAATTAAATATTGTAATTATGTAATTTATGAATTATTGTAATTTTTTCTTATTTTTAATCAAATCGTTGTTTACAGTCGTACCAGTGCTAAATTATACTCTCCAAAGTTTTGTCTTTTTCTAAGTTTAAAACTAACAAACGTGAAATGGTCTAAGTTTTATAAATTTTAGAATAAGTCCCGCATTTGAAGACGAGAAAATGTTCAGTGCTTAATTTTAAAATGCGATGCCTTCCCGATTTCGAAAACGACATATTGTTTATACAAATACACCGATGAGTATTTCTAAATTTTAAGTGAATATTTATGTTTGAAAATGTCGATGAAGGAGCTGGATATGTGTCCTTCCTGCATGAAGAAACTCCAGGAACAAATACGGCAAGCCCAGGAAGAGTTCTCCCTGTTCCAGGAAAGCGAAATGAGGAAGATGAAGGAGTCCTGCGAAAAGGAGAACAGCACTCCGGGCAAAGACTCGGCCAAAGACACTGTTCCTCATTATGGGAACTTGGAGAAGGCCACGCCCGAGGAAATCGAGGACTGTTTGGCCTCCCTCAACTATTCCCTACCTATCTGCGACATCTGCAAGACCCACAAAAACATTTCTATAATTAAGCTCCCCCCGAGCGCCTTCACTATGGAGTGAGTTATTCCCTTCAGCATCTGTTCTCGTCCTCAACACTGGACTGTACTCTCCCCGAATGAATACCCAAAGTTTAAAACTATTTATTGGGATGATATAATGATATTCTTCCCAGAGATGAAAATATGTAAAGTAAAGAGTGAAAGTTTCCCCATTTTCCCCGAAGCTTGAGAGATTTTATCGTGAGAGAGAGAGAGAGAGAGCAGAATGTCGACATAACGACTGGTTGTGGTCGCCACAATTATTGATTCTGTAAAAGACTGTCCGAAGTGGTTTCTTATTAGTCGCTGACTGACAGGAAATTTTCAAAACCAGTCTTCAACCCAGAAGGCTTTCCCAAACATTTTAAACAATTTCCTGTTTCATAAAAGAGGAAAAGCAGTAAAAAATGTTTTCCCCCCCCCAAAATATCAATTAATTCAGACAAACTCAAAATTATCTCCCAAACGTCTGACCTATGTAATTTTGTTTTCAGAAAAGTCGAAAGCGGTCAGAAGTCGTAACGAAGAGCAATTGAAAAACTGAAGAAATGTTTGGAAGACTTAAAACAACTCTTTCAGAAAAAAATAAGCAGTAAAGAATTTCCTCATTGAAAGATAACGTAAATACAGTAATTAAATTTTTCATATGACAAACCATTGTGGATAATCTATTCGAGATTAATAATTAATAAGCATACGTTTTACCGATATTTTTATTTTTCCACCCCCGGGGTGGCTACCCCGCTCTTCAGTAAAATATTAATTTTAACCCATTGAGTGCCAAATACGAGATATCTCGTAGTGGAATTTTTTTTTTTTTTTTTTTTTTTATACTGTAATTTCATACATAAATTTGATCACATGAATTTTTTCAGTAATTTCAAAACCGGAATTTTATACAGAAATTTGGTCACAGGAATTGTTTACAGTAATTTGAGAACAGGAATTTTATACATAAATTTGATCACAGGAATTGTTTACAGTAATTTGATAACAGGAATCTTATACAGTAATTTCAAAACAGGAATTTTATACATAAATTTGATTACAGGAATTTTATACAGTAACTTCAACACAGGAATTTTATACAGAAATTTGAGCACAGGAATTTGATATAGTGACGCCAGCTGTTAGTTATCTCTTAGTGTTTTTTAAATACAGATATAAAAAAATATATAATTATATTTATAAATTATAATATGTTATATAAATATATAATGGGAATTAAAAAAATATAGTGATTTAAAAAACTTTTTAAACTTATTTATAAATTAAAAAAGTATATATATGTAAGTAAAAAATATAATGGTAAATATATAAGTAAATTATAATATAAAATATAAAACAAACATGAACTATAAATAGTTATGTATAAATATATTTCTATAAAAGTAAATAAAAATTGAGACGGTTCGGACCTGCTCGGCCGTGTGATAAGACGCGAGAAATTCTGATAACAATTTTTAAATTAATTTGGCTAGTTTTAATTGTACGTTTTGTGTGAGACTTACCATATCTGCGTGTCAACGGGGAAGGATTGATTTCCGTAAATCAGATAAGTGCTATTTTGAACAGTTATTGAAAAAACAGTAAAGAATGTGAAAGAAAATTTGACAGTTTCGTCCGTTAAGTCTGACCTTGTGAATTCTCGTCGAGTGCGCGCTAAGGCTTAATCCAAAACCAGTTATGTGTAGCGGGCAAGCAAACAACTAAGCCGTTTCTGGTTTCTACCCAACGCACGGCCATCCGAATTCGCTCAACGATTTTCACATGCAACTGCATTTCCTTATTTTCCTCTTCTAATGGCGCTTTCTCGCTCGGGCAGTGAAGCTTCACTGGGGGACCTTAGCGGAATCACCCCCCAGGATAATCCACCCCCGAATATCAAGAGCTGGCTGCTGGGCTCTCAAACACCAGATCCCTTCCGCCCGATTAAAACTCTTCAGAGATCCCCAAGTAAGTTCATCTCATCCCCAGGGCTCCTTGTCAAGGCGGTGGAGGACAAAACATTGAAGAGGAGATTACAATATGAGGAGGCAGAAGAACTACCCCAGGAACTAAGCGATATAGGGAAAATGTTAAAAGCGGCAGAAGGGGTAGAGGAAATACTGAGCGGATGTCCTACCGTCAAAAAAGAGTTGCGCAGCGGGGTGTTGCGTCTAATTAGCTTGGTGCAAGTTGTTTTTTCAGGCGCCATGAATGGGAAATATGGTCCGACAGTGAAAAAAGCAAAATTCGAGGACGCAGTTAATAAAAAAAACCCAGCGAGCATGAAAGATGCCTCAACGCAAACCCTCAGCCCTGAAAAGCTGAAAGGTAAATTGATGTTCGATGCCATCTGGAATAAACTGGCGTCCTGTAAGGAGGAGACCGAATGGCAAGAAGCTCTGGACATGGACTGGCCGGAGGAAGCCTTCGACAAAGTGAAAGTCGCAAACTGCAGCATTCTATCCCAGGAGGCCAATAACAACCGCATACTATTCTGCGATGAGGAGGATGTCAAGAGTAAAAAGCTCCTAAAGAAACTGGGGAAGCAAAACCCTCTGGTGAAGAAATACTTAGAGAAAAAGCCACTCCTACCAGGCAAAATTATTCAGTTCTTCACAAGCGAACGCATCGTGGGCGGTGATTCAGACCAGGAGGAGGAAGCGGACCGTCAGAGAAGCGGGTTGCTGATGCTGGCGGGGCTACCCAAAAACGACGCAGAGGTCTCCGAGTGGAGGAATGTCCTTAATGAAATCAGGGACAAGTTAATAAAAAACAATATCTCCTCGGCTCTCTTGTCCGTTCCTTCCACTACCCATCTGGGAAGAGTGAGGAAGCTCCTGGAGATTGCAGTCAGAGATGTCCAGCTGTCCTTCCAACTGACAACAGAGGAGAGAGCAGAGAACGATGCAACCTCTGAAAGGGAAGGGAGGAAACAACCCACGTCCTCCATCCTAATTAACCCTCAGAAGGCGGGGGAAATTACTTTCGCTCAGATCGTAAGCGAAATGAAAGAGCGCATGACACCAGAAGAAAGCGGCGTGAGGGTTCGAGGTATTAGAAGGATGTCCAACGAGGGGGTCAAAATTATCGTGAAGGAGGAGAAACCGGGAAACAAAGAAAAATTCATCCAGGCAATCCAAGACAAAATCAGGTCAGCCGGAGAAATCCAAACCAGGACAAAGTTAAAGAAAATTGTGATTCGCGACCTGGACGACAGCGCGACGCGCGAAGAGGTCACAGGAGCACTAGAACGGGACACCAAATGCAAACCTGGCGAGATAAGGGTCTCTAACCTATGGAGATCCCCCACTGGTGAATCTACGATAATTGCTACCCTCCCAGAGCGTGCAGCAAATGGGCTAATTAAGGCTAAAAAAATCAAAATCGGCTGGTCGAACTGCCGAATTCAAAGCAAAGTGGAGCCCCCCTTCTGTGGCAGATGTCAAAACTTTGGCCACTACCGCTTCCTGTGCAAGAACCCCCCGGCTGAAGGGATCCGATGTCTGAAATGTGGAGAACTGGGGCATGTTGCTAAGAACTGCGAAGGGGTAGCAAAGTGCTTCAACTGCAATTCTCCTGGGCACAGGGCGGATAGCTTCAGATGTCCTAAATTCTCCCAACTGGTAGAAGAAGCAAATGTCCGCAAGGCTAGACCCACAGATAATGGCCAGAATGCTTAAAATAATTCAAATTAACCTGAATCGCGCTCATGCGGCTCACGATGTTCTCGAAAACGAAATCAAAAAATCATCGTGGGACATCGTGGTCGCGGCTGAACCAAATGTATCCAGATCCGAATCTCCCCGATGGATATCCTCGACGAACGGGTCAGCAGCCATTCGGATAGCCAATAATCGCCTCCCCGTGGGATTGAGAGGAGTGGGGAAAAGTCACACCTGGGCCATTATCAATGGAATCCTGATCCTCAGCGTGTATATTTCGCCCAACATAACGACCGAAGAGGCTGACGAAATTCTGGCAGAGATTGAGGAGTCCATCAGAAGCCACCACACAAACAAAATGGTCCTCGCAGGGGACTTCAACGCCAAAATTCCGGCGGCTGGTGCAACCCATCTTGATAGAAGAGGATCCTCCATCCTAGAGTTAGCGGCAAGACATGACCTTTCTCTCGCGAATGACGGGAGGATGCCAACCTTCCAGAGGGGCCAACAAGCTTCCTTCCCCGACCTCACCTTCCTGTCGGAGAGCTTGCTCAGCGGATATTCATGGGAAGTCCTAGACACGGAATCTCTGAGTGACCACAACTTCATCGAACTCCGCCTTCAGCCCGGGCTAAACTGCAGCGTTCCCAGGGAACTAGGTGATAGGCCGATATGGGACGTGAGAAGACTGAATGAAGAAAAACTGAAAAACAAACTAATGGAGCTGATGAAGGAAGGGGCCCTGGAGGCCGCGACCCCCGAAAACCTCGTAAAGCAGTCCCTTGCCATCTGTGAAGCGTCCTTGGCCAAACTTAAGCCATCCAAGAAATCTTGCTCCTACTGGTGGAATGGCACCCTACACGCACTGAAAAAAGAGTGTGTAAGAGCTCGGAGAACTCTCACGAGACTGCGAGCCCGAAAGTCACACACTGGAGATGAATTGGAACGAGCAGCTAGAGAATACTCCAGTAAGAGGCGGGAATTTGCCAATGAGATCCAAAGCGCAAAAAGAAATAAGTGGAAGGAGCTCTGTAGGGAAGTAGAGGACAACCCTTGGGGTATGGCCTACAAAATAGTGACAAAGAGGCTAGGATGTCACCCCCCAAAACTGGAGCCAGACCTCGTGAAAGGCATCATCGAGGAATTGTTCCCCCCAGGCCCTGTGACGCCCGGCAAGGTAGCAGACGTCAGCACCGATCCCGTTCCTCAGTTTACTGCAGAGGAGCTACGAAGGGCTACAAGAGAAATAAAAACGAAAAAAGCACCGGGGCCCGACGGGATCCCGTCTGCCATCATCAAAAAAATTTCCGACCTGGAACCGGTGCCAGTCCTAAACGTATTCAACGCTCTCTTAGAACGAGGACAATTCCCTGCCATATGGAAAAAGGCGAAGGTGGTATTGCTACCCAAGCCTAGGAAACATCCGAAGGAGCCCCAAAAATACCGGCCAATATGTCTGCTGGATGAATGGGGGAAACTCTATGAACGACTCATTTGCACTAGGCTCAAGGACATCCTAGAGCTCAGAGGAGGTCTAGCCGCCAACCAGTTCGGCTTCCGGAGAGGCAGAAGTACTTGCGATGCCCTGACTATTGTTAAAAAAACGGCCCTCCAGGAGTTCCAGAAGAACCAGGCATCAAGAGGTGTATGCCTGCTAGTAACCCTCGACGTCAAAAACGCGTTCAACTGTGCGAGGTGGGACGTCATCTTAGAAAACATGAGGCGAAGTGAGATACCTGGGTACATCATCAAAGTAATCTCGTCCTACCTCTCTGAGAGGAAAATAACCTGGGACGGCGGAGAAAAGGCGGTAACGGCTGGCGTCCCCCAGGGATCGGTTCTGGGACCGACTCTCTGGAACATCCTGTACGACCCCGTCCTCAGACTCAAGTTTCCCGCCGGAGTACAGGCCCTAGCATATGCGGATGACCTGGCCCTCTGTATCGCTGCCAAATCAGCAGAAGAACTCGAAGTCAAGGTCAACAGCGCCCTAATTAAGGTAGACTCTTGGATGAGGAGAAATGGTCTTACCCTGGCTGCAGAAAAGACTGAAGCGGTCTACCTGTCTGGTCGGAAAAAAGTTAAAGAGATACAGATACGGGTCGGAGGAGTCGTCGTTCCCATTAAACAAGAGGCACGGTACCTGGGGGTCATCCTTGATAAGAAGATGACCTTCAGACCCCATTTGGAAGCCCAGGTCCAAAAGGCGCAACGTCTCACGGAAGCGCTGAAGAGGTTGCTTCCTGCATACAGAGGCCCCTCAGAACACAAAAGGCGCATTTTCAAAAATGTCACGGAGTCCATCCTACTGTATGCGGCCTCGGTTTGGGGACCTTCCGTTATCTCTAAGAAAACCTATGTCCAAAAAATGCTCCAGGAGCAACGAAGGATGGGCATCCACATCTGCCGAGCTTACAGAACCGTCTCCACGGAGGCCGTTCTGGTTCTCTCCCGGACCATCCCTATCGATCTCCTCATCGAGGAGATGATCCACAAAAAGATGACCCCCGCAGTAACCAAGAAGGAAGCGAGGCAAGCCACACTCCAAAAATGGGCAGAAAGATGGGCGGGAAGCAGCCGTCCGGGAGTCCGAACGCGGAAGCTCATCTCGGACCTGAATCTGTGGGTCACACGCAGCCACGGCGACGTCGACGCCTTTGTCACCCAATTCCTGACCGGCCACGGCCGATTTGGGAGTTACATGTTCAGGCTGAAGAAGCGCGAGAACCCCTGGTGCCAGCGCTGCGACGAGGAAGACACCCCCGAGCACACTTGGGACGAATGCCCCCGGTGGGAGGAGCAACGGAGCCACCTGGCAAGGGTGATGGGGCGGCACATCCACTACTGGGACCTGGTCAAGGCTATGCTGCGGAGCAGGGCATCGTGGGATGCAATTGCGTCGACAATGAGGGCCATACTCAACAAAAAGACTGACATTAATCTGTGATATTTGTGTGATGTTATTTATTGGATATTTATTTATTATTCTTTTTTTTTTACACTGCATGTTAATATTATTATTTAATTTAATTTTTTTTTTTTTTTTTATTTTTTATATTTTTATATTTTTATATTTTTTATATTTTTATATTTTTTATATTTTACATTTTTTATATTTTTTATTTTTTAATGTTTATTTATTTATTTATTTATTCTTATCTTTTTCTTCTGCAGCCTGAGGTGAGCCAGAAGGCGTTCCAGGCAATTAAAAAAAAAAAAAAAAAAAAAAAAAAAAAAAGACGAAATTACATATAAATAAATAAAATAAGCACACAAGAATAAAAGATAATTAAATAAATAGATATGTAAACGAACAATAAATAACAGTAAAACATTAAATAAATAAATAAACGATAAGTAAATAATAAATAACAGTAAATTTGCAAACAGACGAAATTACATATAAATAAATAAATAAGTACACAAGAATAAACAGAAAGCGATAATAAATAGACATTTAAACGAACAAAATATTATTAATAAAATATTTATCGCATTTAAATAACAAAATATACAAAACATAACATTCTTCTTTTCTTTAATACTCTTATTTAGTTTTATTATTATTAAAATAAACTCTTTATTTCTTCTGTTATTTAATTAATATTATATTTATAAATGTTGTAAAGTATTGTAATGATATTTCACTTTGTGTGTAACTCTTAGGAAGGAAAAAGGTAAAAGGAAAAATTTTGTATTGTCAAAATACTTTTGAGCGCTACTGTACCTTGAGAGTTTTCCTTTAAGTCCGTCAATGCTTATGACGACTCGAAATGTTGTTTTCTGAAGGATTTTCTGGACTTGAACCGCGGCTAAACCCTAAAACAGTGTTATCGAGAATTTAAAAAAAATAAAAAGGGAATTACTTCCTGAATCAAGCTATTAATCTTGGAGTGTGTAGACAAGGGACTGAAGATCGTCCTTTGAAACGCCGAATAATCCATCACTTTGGGGCAACACATTCATGTTTGGAACACGTGAAATCGACTTTATTCATTTGTAGTCTTCTTCGGTTACACATCTTCCCCGGACGATACACACAAGAGATGACATTTTGCAACCCTCACTTTCCCTTTTTTTTCAGTTTTTACAAATGCTTTTTCATTGCCTTCATTTCAGAATTTCTTTTGTGTTCTTCCGGAGAAATTAATGCCGCTAAAGATTACTGAATGGTTAATTAATATATTAATTAAATACATTTACGGTTAGAATTGTTAGAAAGTAAACGTTATATTTAATTTTTATCGGTTGGTATGACTGTTTTTTTGGCGGTTACGAATTAATAAAATGGAGAAAGATATTCTAGTGTGTCATATTTTTAATCCTAACAAGAATCACACTATACTTATTTTATATTACACTGTCTGGCCAAATCACACTATTTTATTCTACTACTTCCTTTCTTGCATAATTTCTTCACTTCTTCGGTGACCCCAAAGACCTTTATGTGACAGTTTAAAAGTTAAAATTTTTTCGCTGAGTCGAGGATTTGCAATTTAACGCCGATTAATCGTTACAACAATAAATAAATAAAAGTAAATAAGCGAAGATTTTAGCACTTTAATTGCTTCCTGGAGGACAACGAAGTTTTACTATCTCTGTTTTAAACAACCGTAAGTGTTATCGATTCTTAAACATTTGTTTTCGACAATAAAATTATGATTTATTGTCCTTTCGAAAAGTTTAGGAAAGTCAGCAAATTTCCTCATTAAATTTGGCAACCTTGACTGAGAAAAAGCTTAATTTTTACCTTTACAAAATTTATTTTACAAATCTATAGATAAATCGGCCAACACTAAAAGCCAATTTGTAGCCTCAAACAGATTTAATGAGGTACAATAGTTCGATTACTTCACCTCCGAAGTGAAACAAGTTACAATTAAAAAAGGCGGGATTATTCCACCATAGTTTTGTGTATAACCCAAACAACCAATCACACTAAATTAATGAAAGTGTTTTATTCGCTGCGCAGGTATTCAAGCCATTATATCGGTTCTTCCAGTCGTGCACAGCCATCCGTTATTAATCACCCTGAGTTTTTTAATGATTTTCTAATCGCTGAGCGGAAGTCTGTTTTGATTATCTGCCATTCGGAACGAAGCCTAAAGTCAATGAATGATCTAATTTGCGCCCTCTTAAATCAGCAGTTTTCTGGGAAAGAGATCACTATCAGAGGAAGGCGAAAGTACTGCCATTTTCATTGCGATCGCCCTCGCTAAGACTTGGGAATTTCAATCTACTTTTGTACCTTAATAACAGATACAATAACACATTTCCTAAAAACTGAATGCACCTCAATGGTCCCATTGCACTTAACTACAAAAATAATGTTTCTTCTTTATTCAGTCATAGTAGTTGTGGATATAAGTCGTCTTCTGTTCCTCTTTCTTTTCCTCTTCTGTTAACCATCTCTTTTTTTCGTCACTGAGCCATCCAAATTCTTTTCCATATCCTTCCTTCTTCACTGTTCTCTCTTCTAAATGGTTCTCTCTTTGGTCTGCAATCTCTAAATTCCTGCTTATCTGTGGGCAGCTCAAACCTCCATCTCTTCTTCCCTAGTTTTTCTCAGCAGAGTGGACTTTCTTCGTGGCATTTTCAAAAAACAACAAACACTAATTTCCATTAATTCTGTTTGTTTATCAAGTCATTATTAACTTTGCTCCATTTGTACTGAAAGTAGTCACAACGGGAACAAATTCCCAGACATGTTTTCTGTAGATTTCTCGGCTTTTGCTTATTTTCAAAAAATGAAAAATAACGCAGATTATTCTTTGGAAAAATGCGCGTCTTTTGGAATAAGTCCGGTCGAAATCGGTTTAGTAATTCTTTAGATTTTAGGTAATAAAGAACACACGAATACACACACAAATTTCCTTTAACGGATTTATATATTAGTATATATATGATGATATGATATGATAATAGACGAAAATGGCACTGCAGAGTATTACAAAATACTGTTCTCTAAGAAACACTGCAATGCTTATTCCTTTACACGACTCTTTCCGCCATCAAAGAAATAAATTGCAACGAGAGTAGAGTAAATCCATAAAACAAAGGTGCAACCGCAGGTTGTGAATTCTGCCATGTTTTAATTTAAAGGCATTCTGAAGAAATATAAAAAATTTATTGGTGAAATTTCAAAGGCATTCGCTTCCACTTTATTTTTTCGTTTGGATCAAAGCCATCGGTGGTTTTTCAACCAAATAAATATTTGGCATTGCCATCTCGTCTCAGGACAAGTCGAGTCAGCGCTTTTTCGTTTTTTGGAAAATACTATTTTTAAGAATCAGGCGGAAGTCGATTTTCGTATTTTTAGTGTTACTCCTCAAGAGCAGACAGAAACTTATTCTTTGAAGGAATTCTAGGTTCGGAAAAAATAGGTCTTTAAATTCATTGTTTACGTTAGAAATATTTTCGAAACAACAGATGAAAAAAGTAATAAAATATTTAATGGCTTGATATGGTCGATGTGAAAGGCATTTCCTCACCTCCGACTCTTGATCGTGGCACTAGTCGTCAGACGTGCAGTGGCAGCAGAGCTTTGCCCGGCCAAGACAACCCCCATTTCGGGGGTGGTGATCACTCTGTGCATTTTAAAACTAACCATGAATGACATTAATAATTTTCTAAACTCAATACCGTTTTACGACATTTCGTTTCAAGGCATGTCGAAATTAAAATGGCGGCGATAATCAGGTTGCTCTAAATTGGTTTCTCCCTGAGAACAGACTCGGAAATAATATTATTTCCTTTTCGCAGATTAATCAAAGGAGGCGCAGTCAGGAAATGAATGCCAATGTAGATTTTTCCTTTAATGGGAAACGAATGCCTCACTTGAGATAACATCTAAGAAGTGCATCCGCTGATTAGGTCAGTGCCAATGAGAACAAAAATAAAAATTTTTAATGACAAACTATTAATGGCAGGAATATTTATTATGTTCGGGGAACATCGGCGAAATAAAAGCTGAATTTTTCAACAGTGGTTTCCTATTTTTATGAGCGAAACGATTGAAGTGGTAATTAAAAAAAATTGTCAGTTTTTTTCAGTCTAGGAGACCATGAATTTTGCGAGTGACAGCCGCGGGGGGGTGCAATGGGGTTCCATTTTTGGGGCGGGTGAATCCCTCCCCTGGAAAAGAGTTTGAATGGAACGGAGCGAACTGTCACTCATTTGATGAACGCCGACGTGAGCGTCGTTTCGCTCCGACGCTCACGAATTTCCTGCTTCTTGAGTTAGAACAGCCCCCTTTTATGTTGTCGGAGCTGGTGGAAAATCATTCGGTTTTCATGTTTATTTTGCCACGCATCAATTAACCAAAAACCAATTTGTTTATTCAAAAATATTCGCTCACAAATTAAGTACAGCCGAGATTATACGCTTTCATGGAATTCTTTTTTCCTTTCAATGAAATCTCTTCGAGAGCCAAAGAGAGAGACGGGGGAGTCCGCCCTTTGACAAACTACAAAATTTAATCAACTTGAGGCTAACTGCCGGCCTCATTACTGAAACGAGCTCATTCTAACACTTCTTTTAATATAAGCTGAGAAAACCCCGTGACGAATATCGTTTAAGCAGCATCGGTTGCTGCTGTTCTCAGAGTGCTATTGCTTAACAGTCTGTACGAGAATTTAATTTTATAAATTGGCTGAAAGAGCTTTGTATGTCAGAACTATCGCTTTATTCAGTGGTGGCCAACCTTTGATAATATGGGGGCCAAAGTTGAGTTTGGTGTAATTTGGCGGGGCACAATTATGAGAAAATTAACCCTTTGAGGTCGTATAAAATTTGTGTATGGGTATCTATTGGTCGGAATTAATTTGTTTGGAAAGAGCAGGGATACATATACATAATATTCAGTCATATTTAGTCATATTTTAACAAGAGAGAATATCTAATTACTTCTAAATACAATTTATAAAGTATTCTTTGGAATTTTACAATGTATTTGATTTTGTTACGTTCAAAAAACGACACCTCTTCGTTATCTCCAATCGATGGAGCATCGTATTAATTCTTTAGGCATTGAGGTTCCCTCAGGAAAAGTTTAAACTGATATAGGAATGCATACAGTAAGTATTAAGTTAGGTAAGTTTACAGTATGATCCGTACAGTTCCTTGCTGTCGTGGCTGAGAGTAGACAGAAAGTAAAAGTTAGTTAAGAAAGAATTTAAAATCACCAGATGTATGTGAATATAGGAATAAAAGAGCGGGCCACACACAACACCCTCACGGTCCGGATACGGCCCACGGCCCGTAGGTTGGGCATCACTGGCTTAAAATATCGGTATTGCTTCTGCCGTTCCACAATTATTTGGGGGGAGGAGGCAGAATGATTCGATCTATTGACCGAAAATAAATGTCGATATTTTCCATCAATTCTGCCATTATTCGTGAGATGGATTAATTAACAAAAATGTTAAAATAAACATCGGGAAAGGGGTGCGTCGGTGAATTTCCGAACACTCCGAACTAAAACAATTATTGGTTAAGCATGAAAGAAAAAATATTTTTATTTGAAAAATGACGATTGTAAAAACAAAGATTTGACAAAGAATTAGGAACAGTTTAAACATGACCCTGAACGAAGATTTATGAAGATCCCCTGTCATTCGAGTTGGGGTAAACCATGATAAATCTTCAGCCTTTGCCTCTTAATTTTGCTTCGGTGGCACCTCGCCACACAAATTTTGTTTCTTTCAGGATTGCCACCATTCGGCTCTGTTACTTACCGATGGACAATCGTCGCCGATAAGCGCTCTTCTCATTTTAAACTAATAAATATCAGCAGCAGGTTTTCATTTATCTGCAATTGAACCGCAGTACCTCATTTGACTCCAAATGAAATACAAAAACCAACTCTTCTACTGATACATAAATGCCTGAAAAGGCCACACGAAAAATTACTTCCATTTTGCGGAGAGAAATTTTTATTTATTTTGGGAAAACAAAGATGCCGTTTGTAGAGCTCCAACAAATGTGGCTTAATATCAATAAACTGTTGCAAACTTTCATTTCAAAAGAAAAACAATAGCCGCCATTGTTGAAGTGGGCCCTCTGCTTTTTTTTCACGAATTTACAATCGTGAATGGACCAAACTCCATTGTGTCTACACTTTGTTTTCAAATATACATTATAACTGTATGTAATGGAGGACAAACATTATAACAGTTCGCTGTATTTTAACTTAGATTTTCCTGAGGTGATGATGATAATGAGGAGAGATAGATACAGATAATAAACAGTGAGATAATAAGGAGAGATACAGTAACGCTCGAAAGTATTTTGACAATACAAAATTTAATAGTTTCTTAGTGAATTATTTTAATTTTTTAATATAACATTATTATAAATATAACATATAAATAACATAACAAAAAATATAAAAACAATATTAAAAATAAACATAAATAACTAAAATATACATAAATAAAAAAACAATAATAAATAAGACATAACATGAACAAAATAAACATAAATAAAAAAATAACAAACATAATAAAAACCTAAAAAATAACATATAAAATAAATATATTTTATTATGTATTATGTAGTTATCAATACTATTAATAATATATTTGTCGTATTAAAATAACAAAATATAAAAAACATAACATTCTTCTTTTCTTTAATACTCTTACTTAGTTCTATTATTACTATTCTATAATTCTAAAGATAAACTCTTTGTGTCTTCTGTTATTTAATAATTATTGTATGTAAATTATTGTATTTGTAAATGTGAGGACTTTTGTAAAGCATTTTAATGAAATATCACTTTGTGGACGATCCGTCCACGCAGGGGTACAAGTGGGAGCGTGCAGACGTGGTAGCTGCCGTAATAACAAAAGAAATAACAATAGAAATGATAAATTGACCTACCTCCTCCTCCTCGAAGTTTTATAGAAAAGATTGGGGAGGATTATGGGAAGCAGTAAGGGAAAGATGGGGAAGAGAAATCCACCAACCTATGTCGATTCTCCGAAGTGATATGAGGACGGTCCGGAGAGAACGAAGAATCATAAACAATAACCGAATAAAGCACGAGACAAAAATGTTCATAAAAAAAGAAATGTTAAAAAAATTCACACACTGAAGGTAAGCCTTAATCGACATGAGCCAAAGCACAAGTGTCAAAACGCGATTCTCCTCTATGCCTTTAGGTTTGCGAAACTGCCGGCAAACCTTTGGCATAGAGGAGATAAACATTAAGCGAATGGCGCGAACACTTTGTATGTAACTCTTACGGGTGGAAATTGAAAAATTTTGTATTGTCAAAATACTTTTGAGAGCTACTATATGTATAAATGATAGTTAATGAAGAGAGGTTTGGAGCTGAGGTACGACACAGCTTCTCTTACTATTGCATACTTTAAAAAATTCAAAGGCGATTGTAAAATTAATATTTCTGCTTTCAACCCCGAAATCTCCTCTTGTTTTTTTCCACAAAATCTGAACATTAATCTTTTAGTATTTTTTTAATTAAATTGTGGGGATAAATCAGCTCCAAACTCTTAATTAGACGCAGATAAGACATTCTATTTGGCTGCTTTTCGACAAATTGGACGAATTGAGACTCAAATTGCGGGAATTTTTGGTTTTAAATAAAAAAATATCAAAAGTATAAAATCCCAATAAACCCTTTTTTATTTACAATTCTGCTTAGTCAAATTTCATTTAAAATTTTTGTAAACATGAATAAATTACAAAACAGTTTAACTAAAAATGCAGTCTCACAAGACTATCGAAACAACGGCGCACCCGCTGTTCAAATTTTTAAATCCTATCTCAGTCCTTAAAGTTTCTTTCATTATTCTACCCGATAAGCAGAGGTCCGAATACTGAACATCATTTCAAAGAGATCGTGCAGACGAATGCTAAAGCGAAGTAGTCTGTCCGGGCAGTCCGTGGTGAGACAATCCTAGCGAAGACGTCGGGTGAACCCCCGAACTCACCACAGACCCACCGGGCGCACACCCCTGCAGATACATGTAGTAGTTGTAGTTCTGGCTGGACGAGGGGTCACCCCCCGGAGGAATCTGGCTGGTGGCGGCCGGCAGGGGTGAGTGCTGGGCGGCTTGCGCCCTGAAGCCGGCGGCGGCTGCGGCTGCGGCGGCGGCGTGGTGCGCCCCCGCCAGAATGTCCGTGACCGAGTGTGAGCTGGGCCAGCAGTGCGAGGTGGGGGTGCGGGGGAAGTGGGTGTGGGGGGTAGGGGGAGGCGGGGAGCCTGGTAACTTGGCGGGCGTTAGGGGCTGGTGGTGGGTGACGGGGGTTGCGGCGCCCGGGTATGTGTATGTCGAGTAGAGGGAATTATACAAGTGGGTGGGGTGAGGCGGGCCAGAATGATGGTGATGGTGAACCAAACCTCCAATCTTGTTCCTTAATATTCTGCTAATTGAACTAACCGACGGGACATTGTACTTATCACAGACACCATCAGACAGAAGTCGATCGCGGATTTCCCACGCGAAAATTCCAGGATCCTTTTGCTTGAGTCCTTTTATGTAGGAGACCACTTTGGGGGTTGTCACTCGGGGTTTGCTTCCGCCTATGGCTCCGGGGAGTATCGAACCTGTTTCGTGGAACCTCGCGAGGATTTTGCTCACGCAGCCGTGGGACACTCTCAGCTGGCGGGAGATGTCGCAGGGGCGGATGCCCAACTGTGCCAGTTCTACGATGCGCATTCGAACGGCGTTAGGGAGGGGGCGACCGTTCACGAAGACACCCCCGAGCTGATTCACTTCTCCGTATTGCTGAACACTTGTTTCTGAAATGAAATAAAATTAATAAATTAAAATCCGAGCCAAAAACTCTCGGAGAAGTTGTGTGGAATTAACAATGGGCATGTGTTGAAAAGAGTCTCGTTGATTCGTCATGGATGTTAAATAAATTTCAGCGGGAAAAATACCGCTCTAATATAAATTAAAATCGCGTTTACCAATCAAAAAATCAAAAAAAGTACAATTTTTTGACAACTCTCACTCAAAAAATCAAAAACACTATTCCCACAAAATTTGTTTTTAAACAGTATATTGACTCATCGAGAAAGTAACCATTAATTATTTTTTTTTCGGGTTTTGTTGTAGGCAGTGTGTGCTTAAGAAACGCTCACAAAGGTTTTCCCTCAGATAGCCATCAAACTGTCATCATGAAAAAGATGTTTCAGCTGCGAATAACAAGTTGCTGTCGTTCTGCTTTTGGGTCTTCTTCAAAAGAAATCCTCTTTTTTATTCGTTAATTACTCTTCCCTAATTAATTTTACGTCAATCAAGGGTTTGTAAACGTTTTTTTCGGATCTGTTTTAGTTATTTTTTTTTCGGTGTGTGTTTCAATGAAATCTTTTAGATTTTACTTCAGAAACCTTCAACAATCTGCTTTGGACGGGGCGGGAAGTATATAACCCTTTACTTAGGCCTTATACAACGAATGCATAATCATTCTTAAAATAAATATCTTCACATAACTGCAACACTCGTAATAATCATAACCAAATCGGCCATTCCTTTTTAGTTCAGTTATATTTTTTCAGTGCGACACCTGTGACCTCTATAAAAAGTCTCATTTGCTCTAAGGAAACCGTAACTAAAGCAAAACCACATTGGGCCCCACTGAAATTCCAGGTCGACCTCCAGAAGGGCCCCGAATGAGTCCCTCTCTCATAAATGAAAAAAAAATGACAAAAGATCAATCGAATTTTTAACTGAAAATGACTCTTGGTGAAATGAAAACTGTGAAATGGATCGTGAAGAACGGGCCTCCTTGCCAAAAAATATTGTACCTTGAGTAAGGAATAAATCACTTTATTATCGGCTCATTAAGAAGGAAAACATTGGGAAAATTTTGAAAATCGGAGGTCAGGAAAATTTTGAAAAATATGGGGCGGACACAGACTGCTGGGGACCTTCACCATTTCAAATTTTCACTCTTCGATTCTGAACGCACCAAAAAAGCTTCAAGGATTGGAATAACGACGAAAGCTCCCTCTCAAAGCTCCAATTTTATTTTGCAGACCGACAAAGGAATTTTAACTTTATTCTCTGTCACCGGCAAAGACAAATTTCCTCGTGTTTTCGGAAGTGTTAGACGATTATTTGAAAAATGAGCTTTCTCTTTTAGACTACACCAACTTTTATAATTTTTTTTCTACGTTACCGCTTTTCCGACAAATATTTAACCCTTTGCGGTCGTATGTCTGCTCTCAGCCACCACAGCAAGGAACTATACGAATATATACGAATCTTATACAGTATGCATTCCTATATCAGTTTAAACTTTTCCTCAATTTCTATTAAACCTTTTCATCAACTAATACAATTGGAGATAACAAAATTTAATATAAACTAAAAATATAAATATAAAGTAGTACAAATAAAAGTTGTATAAAAGTAGTAAAAATAGTAAATATTATAAGTAAAAGTACAAATATAAATATTTAATAATTAAATAAAAGTATAAATAAACTAAATATTTAATATAAACTATAAATATAAACTAATATAAACTAAAATTTAATATAAATTTAAGAGTATAGAGGTGTCGTCTTTTGAACGGAACAAAATTGATAACGTTCGCAGATACAAAGAATATTTTCTAAATTGTATTTAGAAGTAATTAGAGATTCTCTCTTGTTAAAATATGACTAAATATTACTGAATATTATGTATATGTATCCCTGTTCTTTTCAAACAAATTAATTCCGACCAATAGATACCCTTACACAAATTTTATACGGCCGCAAAGGGTTAATTAAACCTTTCGATTTTTATAGCAGTAACACATATCCCTTCAGCTTTAAATATTTAGTCACATTGTTTCTCTAATTCAATATAAAAATTATATAACCATTCAAGTTTTAATTTCATTGAATATCTTTATTAAATAATTTTAAGAATAATCCAATTTGTGGATATATAAAATCATTACTACTTATAAAATACATATTTTGAAGTTCATAATTTGGTACTTATATCTATGGTACTAAATATTACATGTATATGTCATACTAAATTGTTAAAGGTGTTTTGTTAGGGACTTCCATATCACTATAAATTTATGAACTTTATAGTTTTTCCAAAACTCTGCCTCTGAATGATTTTACTTTCCTCCGACCCCAAAGAGTAATCCTCGTCGTCGTCAGCCTTCAATTCCTCCACCACTCGGGGGTCGTTGTTATGAAGCACCCCCGAGCCAAACGCCAGCGAGACATTGAACATCTCCTTGTACAACCCCGGCACTTTTATATTGGGCCCCACTTGGCCTATCCTGCTGATCGTTTCGTCGATGGCCTGGATGGCCCTCACGAACACGGGATCGTGGCTTTTCCCGAAGGCCTCATAGCTCAGCTGACTGAGGAAGGTTATTCTGCACCTGAAAGCCACCCTGAGGGCGATCACCACCTCCAGTGTGTCCAAGTGGATTGAAGGGATGAGCTCCACGGAGTTCCCCGTGTGTTTCAGGTAGGTGACCAGGTTCATGAGTCTGTTGATTCGGTGTTTGATGATTCCATTTTCTAAGTAAGGTCCGTAATGTAGTTCTATGAAAGCCATGTTTTTCTACCTGTCATTGGTGAGCTTTCAGCTGCGATGTTTGCCTCGATGGAGATTGACATTAAATAAGTCTTTCTTTCGGTCGAAGCGCAAGAATTTGAAATATGTCGGTAAGAAACGAATATAAGTGACTGCTTTACTGAGAATTGATAAAATACAAAAAATGTAATGAAACAGATATCCGAGAATTAGTTTACAATAATGATTGGAACGAAGTTTTCATAGAAAATCGAAGGCTTCGCGTTGAGATTTAAATATTTTCAAAAAAAAGAAAAGAATTTACTCCCGCAAGTGATTTTTTCACACTGTCAGACACATAAATAAATCTTAACAACGAATTTAATTTGATAAAAACTAAGTAATTAATTTTCAACATGTTTTTTATAATTAGCATTCTTTGGGGTTGAAACCCTTCACCAAAAAAAATATCATTAGAGAAAGAATTAAGAAAGTGTTTTTTTATATCATTAAATGGACTCCCATCCTATAAGAAAAAAATAAGAAAAACCGTTAAAAAAAAAAGGAAACGCATTACTTTATATAAATTTTCATACCGAAACTGAGAACCTGAGAGATTACGTAAAGATGTCGAAGAACAAACTCAAGATCTATCTTTACTTAAGGAAAACAAAAAACAAAACGAAAAAACCAGTAGGTAAGATACAAAATAAACAAAACATTTGAAATCAAAGAAATGAAACCCATTTTTGAGGAAGAGAACCTCCTGTGGATGTTTAATCTATTAATTACTAACAAAACATTTAATAACCATAATTGTCATTTGCCTTATGGAAGACATATAATCCGTCCTACGGACGAATCCAAATTTGTTTTTCTTCTCCCCATCGATGGTAGTTCGGCGCCGGTTTTTTCAGTTAAAAGAAACCTTTGACGGGGTTCATTCTTATTTTGCACCGCTTTCAGCATATTTATATTCAAATCGACCGATGTTTTCAATTCGACAAAAAAGATTTAACCCTTTGCGGTCGTATATAATTTGTGTATGGGTATCTATTGGTCGGAATTAATTTGTTTGGAAAGAGCAGGGATACATATACATAATATTCACTAATATTTAGTCATATTTTAACAAAAGAGAATTTCTAATTACTCCTAAACACAATTTAGAAAATATTCTTTGTATCTGTGAACGTAAATGCTCAAACTGATATAGTAATGCATACAGTATAAGATTCGTATATATTCGTATAGTTCGTTGCTGTGGTGGCTGAGAGCAGACATACGACAGCAAAGTGTTAATAACCAATTAAAGCCACACGAAAAATTTTGTAGGATTCGCACACGTGTTTTTTATTTTTTATTTGAGAGCATACAATAATAAAAATGAGCTTTGAATCTCCGAAGATTTTTATTTTTTTTATCTCCAACGAAAACAATCACAAAAACGTAATCAGTACTGAGTATTAACCGTCAATCAATAAATCCGAGAGAAAAGACAGTTTGCTTAGTTTGGATTAAAAAAAAGCTGTTAAATGTGGAAGAGACAAAAATTCAGTAATGCGATGAAGCGAAGTGCTTTTTGGCTCCATTTATTTGCTTCATTAAAAAGCATAAAATTAGGCTTTGTGAGGTCAAACGAAGCCTCTCCACGATTTCTCCTCTCCACTTTAACATTTTTTATGTATAATTTCAGTGCATTGTAGACCAAGCCATCTCGAAAAATAATATACAATATAATAATATAATACAATGAACCTCCATTTCGCCCGCAGGCATTGGAGGTGTACTCTTACAAATACAAATAAGCAATAATTACAATGTGATATTAATAAGGTATAGGTTTATTTATTATTTATTATTTTAGTGTCCAGACTTATACAGTTTGTTATATTATTATGCGTACTTTATATTATAAACAAATCCCCATTAAATGTTACTCTGTTAATTTATTTCTCAATGTTAAATGTCAAATAATTTATTTGACATTTGAGGTAAAGGGTTGAATGGGGACTGAAGAAATGTTTTTTGTTGTTAATGTGTATTTTTTTATAATAATGAATGTATGTTTTTTTTGTTGTTAATATGTTAATAAGCACCTGTGGAGCTAGAAGCACTTGTAAAAAATTTTTAAAGTATTAAATAAATAAATATTATTATTATTATAAAAAAATCGCTTCAGCTGAGTTTTAAAAGATAAAATTTCCAAGTGATAACGTCAAATAGTGATGATAAATTTTGAGTCAATTTAAGGGCAAAGCCTCGTATGGCAGTGGAGGTGCAAAATAATAACATCTTTATTTTAAATCAGCTCACTTCCCTCCCTCCCAAAAGCTTCAAAGAAACGTCTGAAACTTGTGCATTTCCTCCACCCCCACAGTCTGAGGAATCAGCGGCCCTTTGATTATCTTCCGACGGTTTTAATTCACTCCGACAGCGACACATCTGCAATTGTTTGCAGCGAAAAATTTCATAAATATTAAAAAAGACGTTTCAGACGCAATCCGTTGTCAGTTGTTTATTTTTATTTGGGTAATTGTAAGTGGTTCGATGCATTTATCCCGCAAATTGGCGGAAGGAGCAAAAGAATTTTTCGAGGGCGGCGGCGGAGGAAGAAAGAGTAAAACAAAAAGAGTAAAAGGGGGGAGGGAGACTCGAAGATAAATCTTGAAGGTAAAAAAATTGATTTGAATCAATCACGTGACTTTATTCTCTATTAAACAAACCCGTTGCCCCGTTCATAAATAAAATCATCCCACGTACATAAACGATGTCATCAGGGATGCCAACTTAATTAAAACTTTCAACCGAAAAAAAAGACAAAAAACGAGCTTTAAATCTTATTAAGAATCTTTGGTAATTTGAAGACAGGCATTCTTCCCTTCCATCATTAAATCTTTTTATTTTTCATTTATTTCCGCCATAGAAAAGCTTAAAAAAAGCTGAGACGTTCTTTTTCAGGCATGTCTCAAACATGGTTTTAATTATCCCGCCATTAAACTGAGTCGTATCGTTTTCTCTTTTTCGGGGGTGATTCGTTTGTCCCGAAACTGTGGGACAGCCTCATAGAGAAGGACAAAATTAAGCTTTTCAACGTTTTATTTCCTTTCCGCCAACGTTTTGACGAGCCGCCACACAAAAAGATTCGTATTCACGAAAGCAATTCAATAATTTGTTAAACACGTGAGAACAGAAATGTATTTTATAAAACTGTCAAAAAGCTGTCGTTTAATTTCAAAAGATAGTCTGACCTCTTTTTTCTGTTAAATTATTGTTGTGACTGACCCAGCAGAAGAACGGGGACCGACAACGGACAGAGAAAAAGGGTTAAGTCATTTTCCAGTCCTTCCCTGACTGAAAGGACTTTTCGATCTGGATCTGAAAGGAAGAACCTTAACAAGACCTTTGGGAAACCTTCAGGATGAAAACTGAAGCAAAGTGATTCATTATTTTTTAATTCATTTTTGAGATGAGAAATACTGCAAAATACCATTAGACTTTGTTTATTGTTAATACTGACGATATTAATGAGTCGAAAAATTTACCCCTTAAAAATGGAGTCCCTCTTAACGACCAATAATATTACATGTTTCATGACTCCATTTATGTTTTATATGTATTTCTCAATCGCTTTCAATATTCTATTAAAAAATATGAATAGTTTTGCTGATTTACAATGGAATTATGTTCCATTTGAAATTCTCTAACGAACTTTTATAAGTAAATCTCTTTGTAAATTATTTGTTCATTTGAATTAATGCTTAGAAATGTTGTAGTAAAAGTTTCCTACAATCGACTTCACCACTTTTTCGTTTATTTTACAAAAGAAATAATTGAACAAAGGGCATCCTCGAGGAAATAAAACTCAGCACTCAATTTATTAGAAATCTAATTGCCATTTGAAAATGGTGGACTCAAAATGGAGTAGTGGCATTCATAAATCTGGTATTTCATGGTTAAAGTGCTACATTAAACTAGGGAATGGTTCTATTAAACATTCCACGAAAATCAATTAATCTGAAATCCAACGGTTAAATTCAAACGAGATTTTTGCATTGCTTTTCCTTTTTCTTCCCCCCTCCCACCCCATATCATTCCCCTCTTTTCGATAAACCCAATATCAATTATAAAATTTTATGCTCTAATCAATTTTACTTTGCGTTTTGCCACTGATTTATGAGAATTTTCGCTTTTTTATTTCAAACCATAGAATGCCTCAGGTTTTTCTTTCTTCTTTTTTTTTTAAAGCACTAAAAGGTATGAATATGCCTCTGGTAATTTCTGATAAGTGAAATGCCTGAATTTGTGGGAAATCGGCATTTTAGTTGAGATTTGAATAATCGCCCACGTCTTAGTTTAATCTCCAATGAAAGTAAAAATTTCTTCTTTGATTTATGAATATTTTATGAGGAGGAATATTGATTTTGTGCTGTCCAGGGTGTACCTTTTTCTTCATGATTATTTTTCCAACTCATTCTGATTTAAAAGAGGAAAGAAAACTGAAATCTAAAACAGAGACTGCTTTTGTGTTGGGATATTGCGAGGCCGTCGGAGAAAACTTAATGAAAATCGTATTTGACCGCGGAGCAAACATTCAAATCATAAAATATTCCATCGATGGTCTGCCGTGTGCTTAAGAAGTAGTTTATTTTTGAGATTAATTGACTGCAAGTTTTATTTGAAAATCATTTTGTCTTGTGCGACTGTTTTTGCAATTAAAGACAACTGTTCCAAGTCCATAATAAAATTTTATTGGTCTTTGACGAAGGATAATATCCTTATTAAAAAGGATTTTTATTAAAAGGAAAATTAAAAAGGATTAATATCCTTCATCAAAGGAGCCTTGACACTCAACCTGGGGCCCATCGAGCCCTCCCGTGTGGCCCAGAGTTCAACAGTGAAAATCACTGGAATTATTTAAAATTTGCCGCCATTGTCAAAATATGTTTTTGTTATCACATTTCTTTTTATCAAAAGAAAATATTTTGATTCATAATAAAAATAAAAAACATCGGTCGTTGTCAGTTTGTGCCTCACAAAAATAAGAAGAATCAAATGAGGTGCAGTTCATAATGATTCATAATTCATAATGAATATAAATTGTATAAGTACCTTTTTTTCTGGTTGCATGACCCAGTCGCGATGTTATCAACGGAAATGCAGCCCGATTAAGAAAAAAGGTTGAGTACTAAGGTATTAGAATGCTACTATAACGATATTTCGGAGAATTTTCTTTTATACCCACTTTTATTAAAAAATAAATTTTTAATTGGGGAACGTATAAAATATAATATTATATTGCAGAACTATTACCTGTATAACTTTATTTGTTGTAATGCAATTTCGCAAATCCATTGAATCCATTTTTATTTTTTGTAGAAGAAAAAGCGTTCCTTATTATACTCTGTACCTTTTTTCATTTCTGCCCTTTTATTCTACGCATTCAGGAGGAATGTTCATCATTTCATTTGTATTAAAATGATCATATTATTTTTATGAAAATGTATAAAAGATATGAGCTTAACTTCTTCCGGTTTCAATTTTAAATATTGATGCTTATGCTCCACGGCAAATGTCTCAATAGAAGGAGATAAATATGAAGAAGGAAACGTAGAAGATCAAGATCAAAGCAAGAAGAAAAAATACTAAGCAGTTAAAAGAAAAAATTGGGCGCAGAGACAGTAGCAGAGACATTCCTCAAAAAGTGTTTAGTAAAACCATAATCGAGCCTTTTCAGTTAAATAAAAGGATTCAGAAGAAAAGGAAAACCTAAAGAAAGGATTAACAAAGAAACTCTCAGAGAAATATAATAAAAAATTTCCTGACTTAAATATAAAAACCGAAGCGAATTTGTTGCCCATTTGTTTTGTTTGTTTTTGCGTCAGAAGTGGCTTCAAGCGATTAGGCACGCTTGAATTTTTACATTACAAATACAACAAAGTTATATTAATAATGATTACAGTGAGACACCACCAACGGAAAAATAAATCTAGATTTCTTGCTTTTCTCTCTCTGACATGCGTTCGGAGAAGTTTTTCCAAATCGGCGACATTATCTGCATTTTTATCGGAAACGTCTACCGACAGAAAAGCTTTGATTTACGATTTTGGTAGTTTAAGCAAGAATATAGGAGGGCATGATGAATTAAATTAGGAGAAAGGAGCGAAGAAAAGGCGCCGGAAACAAAATTTGAAGAATCTCTGCCACGAGGCAACCCAATGAACTTTGTTCCTTAATTTACTCGTTGTCATTCTTCGAATTTTTTCATGTTTATAAGAATTCATCTCTTTTAAAAAATTATTTTTGGTTCAAAGTGCATTTTCTTTGTTACACCTCAACTGCGAGAATATCACTTTCAGAAATCACCATTTTTTAAATATAATAAGTCTGCTGATTTCTCGTCAGGACATAAAAGCTATACATTATTTTATTCCAACTTTTCCCCTCAAATTTAAAACAATTCATATTTGACGATTGACTGCTGTAAGTTTACATTACCACAATTGTATCAAATTAATTAGGCGGTTTTTGTAAAACAAATCAAATTTACAATAAAAAATCCCCGGCTTTTCCTGCGCTTTTCCCTCCCTTAATTATCCCTCCCACTCTTACCAACCCTTCCTTCTCAAAACTATCCCTCTGGGGCTCACAACCCTGGCAGTAAAAATAAAAAAGGCAGAACGGAAAAGTCTACCTTGGAAATGAAACTGCCATCACAAATAGAAATATTACAACATGTTACAAAATTTCGGAACCATCATGGTCCACAGTTTGCCAAAACGAAAAGAAAAAAAGGCGGTGAAAAAAATGGTGGAAAGATTGTGCGCAGAATACAACATAATACTATTTTAATAATACAATTCAATTAAAAAAAATGGCTATAATGCTAATACAACCCGAGCAGGATTTCGAAGAAGACCTCGGCTAATGACTCCCGTAACTGGAATGCAAAATAAAAATCGGGTGTCGCAGCAGAACAAGAGAAGCCCAGACCTCATGTTGGGATGTCTACAAAAGAGGTCAAAGAGGGATGACTCGGTCATCAAACGTTAATCTCCGAGGCAGAGCAGGGTTAGAGGAGATC
Source organism: Brueelia nebulosa (assembly GCA_028293925.1). Lineage (NCBI taxonomy): Eukaryota > Metazoa > Arthropoda > Insecta > Psocodea > Philopteridae > Brueelia > Brueelia nebulosa. Next base: position 2,307,588 of record JAQIBA010000004.1, read on the forward strand.
GATCTGAGTGAACCCTGTGTCGGATTTCAATGGTACCGTTAATGAGAATCATCTGCGAGGCAGGAAGCCTCCACAAGTTAATTTCCTTCAAAAGGAGAAGCCGCCCCTCGCCGTGGTCACTCCCCATCGTTCCTTTCCGAGCCAACTCTCCCCGATCGGCGAAAATTATTAATTAAGGTTGAGTCTCGATAGTGAGTTGTCAATGGAGTTTAGCGTGGTCATGCCTTTTTAATGTCTTATTTGAAGCAGTTTTGTATTACCAACATAACAACCCTTGAAATGTCAATATTTATTTTCTTTCGGTGTTTACTTTAACATCATTTGTACTCATCTGTACAATCTCGTATTACATACAATCCCTGTTTTTCCCTTTTCCTACTTTCTTATCGAAGAATGAGGCTAATAGAGAGGAAAGGTATTTCGATTCAGGCAGCTGTAAGTTATTTGTAAAAGGGTGTCCTCTTCGAAGGATCGGTTCAGTAAACTATCGGAATTATATTTTGCAATTTCATTAAGAGGGGTAGAGAAGGTTGCAAAAATGCGAAACTGCAGTGGTTTTTTGTGAAGGAGAACAACACTGCTCTGAAAGGGGGTACAAAACGTGCCATTTTGACTGCAAACAAGAAAAAAGTTGTGAGTCTTCAATTACCTAATTGTAATTAAGCACAGCGAGAAGTATCCATTTGTCCGCGTTCGAAACGCGAACCGAACACCATATAAGTCGGATTTGAATATTCATTCATTTAGTTTAAATGTTTTCTGATTTTATATTTACAAACGGTTTAAAATGATGTGAACTTAATAAATGGATGAAAGAAAATGCAAACCAATCCATTAAACCTTTTAGACTCGAGAGCTCTTATGTTTCCGAAATTTAATCTGAATTAATCGCGATAAAAATATTTAAAAATCCGAAACCTTTGGACCGTAACTTTTGGAAAGTCGCGGAATTAGACAAAATTGGATTAAATTCTTTCAAAATTTGGTTAAATCCCCATTGGATTCTCATCTTCAGATGTTTTCATTTAAGAGATTTTTACCATAAAACGTTTCTCATTTCCGTTTAAGCCCATAAAACCTCTTCCAAAGGAGGAAATCTGACTTTCGCAGAATTATAAGAGTCTGTATCGTCGAAGAGTATTCTTCTGGCGATGCTCTTTTCATATTTTTTGAGAGTGGATTCAACTGAGAACAACTCAACGCCCACGAAGCTATTATAATTAATTCAAAGTTGATGTTTACACTGAGTCGCCAGTCGCCAGTCGCCATTTAGGCCAAATGAAGGGAACCAGAATCCCAAAAGCGGCCAAACAAAGTAGTATCTCAACGTTGGCTTTCCTTAAAAGACTTCGTTCCAGCAGAAAAACTCCCGATTGGCTTGAGTTGAAGAGTTTTCCAAATTCTCACCTTGAGACTCAAACTCGTTGTTTATTGCTAAAATATTGACAAAAGAAAGAGAAACTGGAAGAGACAGTTTCCTCAGTCCCTCATGTTAATATTACTTACTCTTATTTACTCTTCAAAGTCTGAAGAGCCATAAAACTAAAACAGTTCCAGTCACTAATTAAGTCAGCGCACTTTTATGTTTCCTACATTATTTGCCAAAAAAATGGGTTTGGCGAATTATTTACCTAGCACTACATCAGATTGGCATCCCACTCTTGACCAATACTGCATTTTTAAGCTATTAATCATATTTAATTATATCTTAAAAGGACCAGTTTTGTTTGAAAATTTCGAAATTGGATATAGGGATGGAAGAAACTGTTATACCTTCCTCAAGTTTTACAGGAACTAAAGAATTTTAATTTCAAAATATCCCACAATCAAAAAGTAATAACTTTGTCTTAGGAACGAATCCAAGATTGGTGTAAAACGACCCCATTGATGAGTGGGGTAAGTTCTGGAGGTCAATTTGGTTCTCAGAAAGAAACCAACCGAAGATGAAGACAACTATGGACACCCGGAGCAGTTCGAACCCTATTTTAAATTTCACTTTTATGACTAATGACCAAAAAGCGGGGAGAGAAGTTACAATGGTCCGAAAGCAGTTCCCCGGGGTGAAATCCAACCACCTGACTCTTTCAACAGTATCACTATCACCCGCACCACTTGCGAACTTCATCATGAGTCCTTGTCCCAAAATTCATGGCCCTGCATCTCAAGCAGATAAAACCGTCACGTTTTTTTTTTTGAGTCTTTGGCAATACTCTACAGCCCGTAGTATTTATTTAGGTTGGGTAAAAGTTAACTCCATTATTGTCTTTTAAAACCAGAAGCTTCTCCATATCGATTGACGTATTTGTACCTTTTATTTGCTCAGGACTTAAGGACTTGAAATGCTTTGGCGCCGTCCCATATTAGATGAAAACTTTGCTTCATTACAACACAAGGCAAACTAGACCGATTTGTTCTTTTCCCCCACTGACGAGTCCTTCTTCCTTTTACAAAAGTCCAAAGGAAAAAACTTGTTTTACTTCGACTTTACCCAAATTTGTTTTGAACAAACTGTCGCTGCGCTGAGTAAATTTGACTTAAGTACTGGAAAGAGAAATGCAGGGATTTGTTTTGAGAAAATCATTTACATTTTTAAGTAGTTTAGCTGGAGAATTATGGCCATCGGAAGAACATACGCTACTAATTTTCTTTAAATAAGAAAGTTAAATTAGGAATTTTAAAGCTGGGTTATGACAACTTGCCCATTGCGGGGGGAAAAAAATGGGGTATTTAAACAATTATTCGGTTGTAAAGTTATTAACAAATTAAAATTAGATAACAGAAAATTTGGAAAGAAGGCGATGAGTGACAAAGAGGAAAAGCCTTCCGCATTAAATTGCCTTTGGATATTCAAAACCAAACTGATAAGAGATGATTATTTCCTCATTTTTATGTGAATAAACATTCAAAATTCGACGGGGATATTCTGTTAAACAATGTCACTTTGGATTTCCTGGGGAAAACATTTGGAAAGCGCTTTCCACTTCATTAAATAATAATATAATTTTTAAAGAAAAGATAAAGTGAATTTGGATCGAATATATTTGATTTCCGTATGTTAAATTCAGAATTTCCACATTTGCCCATTTTTAATCCATTTAATCCCTTATTTGACCCCATTTTTCTTCAGCTCTTGTCAATTTATATTAAAATCAGCCAGTTTAGTATTTTTTTTTAAATCTTGGAGGAGTTTGTTCATCTAAATCATGAAATAAGAGCAGACGGGAATTGCAGATGGGTAATTATCACATTTCAGACAATTTCTGACTTTAAAAAAAGGAAAAAAAGGAAACTTAAGAATTAAAGATAAGAACTGAACATTTCCAAAATTTTTAGTTTTCTCTCAGCAATAAATTAAAATAATTATACTCTCGATTTAAAAAAAATTATTGATAATATTACTAGTTTTAAATAATTTATTATTTTTAAGGTCCAATATGTACCTTTTGTTATTTCAGGTTTAACGGATTTTAAATTAGGATTTTAAAAAAGCGAAAAACTTAATCGTTTGGATAACTATGTGGGATGACATTTTTATAGGCATCAATTTTTGGAGTCAAAATGTTTTTTAAAGGATCATTTACCGTGGGTAATTCTAGGGAAAGTTTAAAATGAAAGTCAGCAATCGTTAAAGAGTTGAAAGAGGCCTACCAGCATCCATATTATCGGCCAGGTCCGCGCAGAGGCGATCCGACGGCTCCACTTTAAGCGCTTTAGGTTCCAGTTTTCTTCCACTTCCTGTTTCCTCTTGTTCCGCTTTTATCCCCTTTTTCATTCACAATTAACGATTTATAATTTACACATTTTCCGCACGGTCAATTCACATTAATTAAACATTTTCCACTTGCCTGCCTTTTTTATCTTAAATAAAAAAAAACCGTTCTGAGCTTTAGTCATCCATTAATGAGATGATTTAAAGCGAACGAGTTGAAAACCGTACGGAAGTTGAAGTTTTTCTTTGTCACGGATATTTTGGCTCCTTTCTTTGAAGACGATTCATGCGTTCAAAAGTAAACATCGAGAGAAAAAAAAAAAAAAAGAAAAAGTCTTGATGGCAGGCAAAAGAGCCACAAATGGACGCTTCAGCTAATTTGTGAAACAATCTGAAACACTAAATGCACATTCACTCAACTGGAGTGGACCTTCACCAACGGCGTTCTTTCAAATCAAAAGAGACCTTTGCAGCCTAACAATGGGGGGAACAAGATCACCCAATCACTACTTATTACCGGAGTTTAACAATCGCCACCATCGCTTGGAAAGCTAAAAAAACCCCTTTCCCGCATCGATTGCTGCGCAGCCTCTTTCTTCTAAGGATTTTCTCGCCGTGAAAATGTTTAAAAATTCACATTGCCTTGAAGACATCATGTTCGCAAAGCTAACAATAAGCGGAAGAGAAGCGAGGAGAGTTCTAAGCAACCATGATGGCCCCGCGATTGAGAATAAAAGTTTTAACACGCCTCCTTTGTCAAGACAGTTTTTTAGATTTTTTTTTGTTTCCGGTTTGCAACTTTACTTAAATCGTTCGTTTCCTAAAAATTCACTAATTTTGGCAGCTTTTACTTTTACCGAAAGGAGAAGGAAAGTGAAAAGATTACCAAAATTATTAACAGATAAGTAATTCAGGCATTTAAGGTCCAAAGTATTACACATAATGAAAAAGTACTTCCAGGCAAAGTTAAGGATGATTAAAAAGCTGACTCTAAGATAAAATTTAAATTTTCAGGCCCATTCTATTTGACAGATTCAAATCGACGTCTGAACTTTTCACGAATGCCTTTAAAATTTGAAATATACATTTTCTACTCTCAAAATAACAGTTAATTTCCGACTAATAAAAGTGTTAAAAAGAGAAATTGCTGATAATTTCCATTGTGTACATAAAATTCCACTAATCCAAAAACCAGACAGTTCTGCTCGCCGGAAAATGGCCAATCCAAAAAGGGGCGGAGTCAGCAGCAAAAGAAATTATTAGTTTTTAGATCTGTTTCCCCAAATTTTTCAAAAGTTAATCCCTCTAATACACTGTCAAGTGACCACTGTGACCTGTTCGGATGTTTTTATAAAGAACCACGTGTTCGTAAACGACAAAACATCCAAATGGAATAATTTTCCATGCGCGAATCTTTCTTTCATTAATAAGTTTCGGGATTTGTAAAAGCTCAGCGAAAAATCGTATAAAAAATCGTAAGCAAAAAACCATTCTGTTTTTTGCTTTTATTTGAGCGGCACTCAGATTTATATAAAAAAGAGAGGCTTTAAATTTCTGTCGTTACTTGCTAGGAAGTGAAATCACATATGGGAGTAACCCAAGCAAGGCGGTTCTTTTATTTATGGGAATCCAGAAGATGCCGCAGCCGTAGAGACGTCTTACGGGTCACTGCTTCCGCTAATAGTTGCGCATCTACTTCAAATGAGAATTTTTTATTAATTTTTTCTTTGGATGGTGTTCCACAAACCGCTGAATGTCTTCTTTTGAACCCTTCGTTTGAACCATCCGAACGTTTACTCATTCAAACTGTGACTATCTTTAGTCCAAATAGTTATTCCGGTGACAAATCTCTCGTAAAAGTCTCAAAAAAACCTCCGCACAAATTATACTCATTAACTTTCCAGTCCGCAAACTTGAAAGAACAAAAAGTAATAACTTCCAACAAATCCCACGGCGAATGTATTGAGTAAATAATTCTGAAAAATAAAGAAAGAATAAACGAACGGATAGATGGACAAACAAACAAGCTGAATGACGGACAAACAATTCCGATGGAAATTATGAATTGTTAAAAGCACATAATTTACTTCATGGCTCGTAAGGATTTTGTTTAAATTCAGAAGCCATTGTTTCTTCCTCTTCCCGGTTAAATATCATGTAACAAGTTGGTCTAGACATGTTGATGGCATTTCTCTTTGTACTCTCTGTATCAATACTCGTTAGCTGTCTATAACCACTGTAAATAGAAGTCATAAAAGTACTTAGAAATGTATCAGACTTTTCTGATAAAGTTCTCATTTTACATGCGCCTCTTCTCCCATCGCAAATTAATTCTGTTAACTGAAAAAGCAATGAAAGAATACAAGTTTTGAAGACATTTTGAGATCTGAATGGATTTGGTTCATGGCTTAAATGGCTCCATCATTTTTAGCTCATCTTAGAAGAAAAGGTTTTCACCGAAAAGTATTACAGGACATAAATCAACTTCAAAGCGAAATTACAGCAAAGTCAAGTTTGGTCCCCATATAATTAAAGGTTGGCCATCACTGACTAAAATTAAGAACTATTTTAAATACATTTTCTTTTTGAATCAAAACTTCTGAAAGGGTATTTTGCTCCCCCTTTTCCTATATATTTCTGCAAAAATGTTGTGAAACAGTTGGCGCCTTTCGATAGAAAAACGGGCACAAATGAGAGAAAACTGAATTTTTTCTTTTGTAACGAAGAAAAAAATTACCTTTATCGGTGAAGTTCCCACGAAGTAAGTAATTCCAAAAAAAGGGTTCCTAATTTGTGCATGGCCTTCCTATAGAGTAGAAAAATTCAATCTGAAACTTTGCTTAGAATATTAATTACAAAAATATAACTGGATTTTATTATATTAACGAGTTAAAATAAATAAAACTCCTTGTAACATTTCCAAGTGTTTTATTTATTATTTATTTATTATTTATTATTTGTTAATGATTAATGTTAAATAATTTATTATTTGTTATTTAATTATTATTTATTAATTGTTGTGTTTTATTTATTATTTATGTTAATGTTAAATAATTAATAAAAAATAAATTTAATAATAATAAAATATTTGGGTCCACAGTTGGCCTAAACGAAAAAAAAATATATATTACATTGGGATAATTCCAAAAATTTTAAACAATTGACAAAAAATGTAACCCGCGAAAGCCTAAAACATAAAAAATAATAAAATGAATTAAATAATTAAATTAAATAATTAAACATTTAAAGAAAAGGCCGTCGGAGGCCATTTTTCTTCTGAACGTCCATTTCGATGCTGAAAACTTAAATTATACAAATTAAAATGCCACTAATTATCAATTTTAATTTCTTAAACTTTTTCATTTACGAAATTCATAAACTTTTTTTCCGGACAGGTGAATACCTTTTTTTAGGTCATACAGCACTTTTCATAACCTCTACCCGGAGCAAAAAAAAAGATTTAAATAGTGAGCAACTTCCGCCGGAAATTAGATGCTCAGTTAAATCTGAAAATTCCACCACGTCAATTATTTTAGTTTCAATTAAAAAAAGAATGTAAAAAAGCCCGAACTTTCCAGACACGGAGGCACCTTTACGATGGCTTTCTTCTCAATGTAAACGCTACAAAAAAATCAGAGGCGTCTCAAAGAATAAATAAAGAAAAGTCGATCAGCGGCGTTGTCCGAGCATGAAGTGGAAATGGCCCGAATCCGGCATTTCAAGTCAGCCGCGATGATGAGTTCATCTTTAATCTTTCATTGAAGAGCAAAAGAAATAGACTTAATAGGGGGAGGGGACAAAGGGAAGGAACTCGGGGTTTGAGCTTTTTCAACAGTTTGCATATTACTCATGGCAGGTTAATTGTTAATTTCTGCATGAGCCAATTATCGTTCATCAGCGCGAGCGACCGATAAATTAAAACAACGTCCGCACTTTCGTCCGGAATCCAATGGAGGGAATGAAGAATGTTAAAAATGAAATATGAGCAGCCAAGAAAAGAAACAAAGGAAATAAAATTAAAATAAAGCCATGAGTTCGCCCACAATGAGGTCCAAGAATGCGGTCCGGTAACCACCTTTAAATATTTCTGGATTTTTAATTATATAAAAATTACGCGATGCATTACATAATAACTGAAGTAAACAGAAGCTATTGAAAAAATATTTTTTATGATGAAACAAAACAATTACATAGTTTTAACGGTAATAATAATACCTTCCCTAATCAGTTTCTTTGCAGTTTTAAGCCTGTGTTTTGGAATCCTCAATTTTTTTTTTAAATTAAGCCCCTTAGTATAAGATAAATAAAAAAAATTAATGAAATCGCAAAAACTTTTTCAAATTAATTACTGTTTATTAATCCGACGGCTGCCAACTCTTTCATATAAATTGTTATTTCTTTCGAATCAAATTTCGAATCACTCTGAATGAGCTCAAAGGAAAATCAGAATCCCAAAGGAAAGAAAAAAATTTCACAAAGTATTATAAATATAAAATTGTAAGTTATAAAAAAATTACTAATTGAATTACAAATTTGGTTGGCGCATTACACTCATTCGCAGCCCTCAATTTGTTGTAATTTATAAAACGATATTAATATTTTCTAGCAAATGGCTGACCAATGAAGCAAATCGGGATGGGAAAATAGTGGGGGCCCACACTGGTGCGTCCCATCTCCGCCTCGTTTAGTTCTAATAGAAAGTGTCAGCTCAAAAGACTTTCTAAACTTTTCTTACTTCCCACTTTTGTGCATCTTAATTTATGATTTCTCCACCGCTTTAATTCTAAATTTTAAATTCGAACAAAAAATTCTTTTGACAATCGACCTAAAACTAATTATTCCTTCAAGCGTGATCAATTATAATTCATTTCACCATCAATCACAGGCGTAATCTCAGTTTTGCAGTTATAGTAATCTTTATTACATCTAAAACCATGATGAACTCTTGACATTTTTTCTGTAGGGTTTCCTATAACAGGTTTTGCTTTGCAGTAGAGTTTGTATTGCTAAGAGATTTTTTAAAAATCTGCTTTAATGCTTTAAATGAAACTTCAAACCTTTCACAGGTTTCAAGGGTTATACCAGTGGTTTCCAATCTTTTTGTACCGGCGCCCATTTTTAAAAAAAAATTGTTGCGTCCCGTTAATTTATTTAAAAATCAAATTTCATAAATACTCGACTGATATTATAATTTATTTAATGGGCTACAAAATAATATATATAATATATTATATAATAACAGAATAAAAAAAGAATATATATTTTTGGTTTGTATTCGAAAATGATATTTTGAAAACAGCTATATGCCCCCCGTGCCCCACAGGTTGGAAACCACTGGATTATACATTTTGCAACTCATAATTTTGTTGCTTTAAAATGAATTTCACAAAGTAGGAAATGAATACGTCTGCCATATTATCACTAATAGAACCGGTAACACAATTCAAATACTTAGGCAATACTTTTAGTTTTCACAACCACATACAGAACTTAGAAAACAAATTAAGAATAGCAACTTACACATTTCATCAAGCAAAAAAGCACCTAAACTACAAGACACTAACAACACTGTACTTCGCACACTACAATAGCGTCGGATATAGAATTCACCCACTTCAGACCTTACAGACAGCAATAATAAGAGACCAACCACTGATAAACTAAAATACATATTCGCAGATATATTACCGATCAAACAACTGCAGAACAATAAACACAAAACAAAGAAAAAATACAGGACTTAAAAGCCATAAAGAATATACAAATAAATATACTAAAATATAAAATACGATAAACTTTCATTAAAATAAGGATGGACAGTCAAATAGGGAAGCTTAAAACAGGCTTTGATGATTACGACATTTTCCAAATTATTCAGAACCTGAAATCCTATTTATCTAAATATCTATGATTATTGTAAAATTGAAAGAAAATATACGCCCTCTCCCATTGGAGTAAATGGGAAGGAAAAAGAAAAAAAATATTCTTATACTTTTCAAATGCTTTAGGAAACTCTACAGACAGAGCCATTTACGTTTTAGCACACTGCAAAACTTTTGAATCCTCCCCTGGAACAAAAGAATGGATTTCAAATGATAATATGCCTGGTGACAAATAAGCGACCACAATTTTTTTTTAAAGCGGTATTATATGAAAGATGACAGATGCTGTCATGAAAACATTCGAAATTTGAACGGGATTAATTGCGGCTTCATTTAAGACGGTCGAGATTTTGTAATAAAAAACTAATCATTATAAGAATGTTTTTTGTTGCCTTCCCTTAGTTTTATATTTAATTCTTTGGGAGGTGGGACCCTTTAAACATTTTCAGGACGGGTTTTTTTATTACTGTTATTGGGCAGTCCAGACCCTGTAGTTTTTATAGTTTTTTATTTTAGTCATCTTTAACCTCCGAATTAATAATTTTATTAATGTTCTTTCTTAGACAAATTTTAATACTTTAGACTTTGTACATTTTTCAAATTGAAATTATTATTCATTATAATCGTTTAAAATAAAAGCGGTGACAAAATAAAGTTTTTATAAAAAAATTCTACCAAGTGCACAATTTATTCTGTATTAAAAAAAAATTGTAAAATAAAAGTGCAATTTTTAATGCTTTTTTTAAAAGGCGGATTTGCTGACATCTAACGACCTATCTTGAAACTAAATTTACACTACGATCTGCTTTCAAATGCTAAATATATTTTGTTCCTTATTTCTTCGGCAACTCTTCTCACTTTAATGTTTGCTTAAGTAATAGTACTTAATAATTAAAAGATTAGGATATTAACATTACTTATACTATATAATTATATTAATATTCTTTCGCTCGCATATTTATTCATGCATTCAAATAACAATTTGTTTTAGTCCTGTAGAGCTGTTTTTAATTTCCTAAATAATTAAATCCGATAATTAAATAATTATGACAGTATATTTTAATGGACTTTTAAATTAAATCAAAATAGTTTTCTTCAAAAATTTGCAAGAACAAAAGTAGGGCCTTTTTTATTTTGTAAAAGAAAAAACATAAGGAAGTATTTTGTGAACTTTCAGTTAATTCACAAAATATAATGCAGCTTATATAAAGCTTTTTAAATAATAAAATCTGATGTAGTCTCTTCAAAAAAATTTACACCATATAACAGAGATGACATAAATAATTAGATTTCCTTTATATAAAATTTGTATGGAATTATTTATACAATTGCAATGACTACTTTGATTTTACTTTAGATTTATAAGAGATTAATGATGTATTTATTTTTGTTACAGAATCTTTTCTCCTTAAAAATTTATGAGAAATACTAAGTTTTGCCATTTTTATATCTGACAAAATTTTCTGTTTGATTACAAAATCAGTTGATAATACTGCTTACTATTATCAACTGAAAAATATTGTACTTTGATTAATATCTCTAGTAATACGTATATTTCTCTAAATCAACTTTTAAGGCAAAAAGGGAACCATAAATAATTTTTAAAAATTAATTTATTTACATCTTTAAAAAAAATTTACAAAAAATTATGTATATTCACACAACTAAGTAAATTTTATTCTGTATCAGCAAAGACTCACCAAGCATGATTTGATACACACTCCTTGGTTAAAAATTTCTAATTCAAAGGCAATTAAGTTTAACTCTGACTCCAAATTCTGCACAGCCACTGTGATTACTTTATGCCAAATTCGGGAATGACTGTTAACAAGAAATAAATAATTAAATAAGGAATGATAATATTAAATTTTAAATTAGACATGAAAAAGTTTTATTTTATTTTTGAAATTGATTATGTTTTTGACAAAGAGTTTGAATAACCTAGAATATTATTAAATAAATATGAAATAGCATTGGTAATTACATCTGGATTTTTTTCAATTTTTTTTGGTAATGGCCCATCTCCTTCAGCTGGTTTCTGTCCTAGACTGAAAGGTAATTTGACTACTCTACTCTCTAGATCATATACATGTCTAAAGAGTTCTCTAAGTTGTGCCTGTTGTAATTCCGTTTGTAATGATAAGTCTCTAATTGTTAACTGTAATTCTTTCTTTTCTTCTTCCTCCTCTTTCTCTTTAGTAGCCTGTTTGACAGCTTGCCTTCTGTACTCTATTACTAAAACCAATGCACCTACTCCAAATAGTATTCCTTCTCCTAATAAATTTGCTCCTAATTCAATTGCCATTGCCTCGTTCAAGGGCGGTACCTGAACCGGCTGCCCCAAGTTAAGAATCCACATCTTCGTTTTTACCTCGCACCAATTATAAACTAAAACAAAAAAAGATTGACACGATAACAGCTCCAGATGGAATTGTTTTTATGTAAAATTACGAGCAAATTTCTCGCTCATAATTGCCACAGCAGTAAAAGTATTAAAAAAAATCGGAAAATAAACCTACAATGTGCAGGAGGTAAGCAAATGTATTTTCTGAAAAATGGACTCTGCTTTGCCCTTTCTTTACATGAATTAGCAATAGGTTTACTAAGTGTTCGCAACAATAAGAATCCCAATTTGGCAACAGGAAATGGCCCGACAACCATTTTTTGGTTTTTCCCAAAAAATTAAAAAAATTTCTTAAATTATACAGCAAAGTGCATTTTTACACAGTAAATCTAAAACGGACATTTTTTAATTTCAATGCTGCAAACAATTCATAGAAAAAATAGTGGCAGCCCTGATAAGTTTTGGCGGGATTTTAATATAAAATGTTAGTCTATATCTTTATTTAGTGATATTGAATGACATTGAATGAGTGCGTTGATTGTCAGTAATGATTTGTAAAATGAAGTAAGAAAATAAGAAAATAATGAAGGTTTCAACGAAGGAAATTTATGCACAGTAAGGTCAATATAAATTAAGCAGTTTTTGCCATCCCTTTATTCTTTTGTCCCCTCGTTCAAAACAAACATGGCAACCAAATAGTAATACTTAAAAATTATTAAAGTAATAAAATTATAAAAAAATTTGTTTTTATGATTCAAAATTTTTGTTCATGTTTTCATGGTAATCGCCGCTTTTCCCCTCGCAAAAATCGGATTACTTTTACTGAAACAATTAAGTAAACCCGTGGCGAATATTATTAAAAATGAAGCAAAAAGACATCCCCAAGTTCGTAAATATATTATCGTTCCCACTGGAAAAGGTATTTCTTTTTAGGATACACTAAAGCGCTGACAGTGTAAATTTGATTATTGCCTCATTTAAACTTGTTTTAGAACTATGACATTGTTCTTTGTAGCTTACCGATGGATTGAAGACAAAAGTTTGATACACTTGAAAGGGGTGAAACCCCATGAAATAGAACGGATAACAGAAGAGGAAGCTGTGGAACTCGGATCAAACGCTATAGGAGAAATAATATTGTTTGGGTTTCTCTCTGTAATAGTTTTAGCCGAATATAATCGTCAAGGTGATAAAAAAGCGGTTTTACAAAAATCAAAGGAAGAGGAAATAATCAATCTACAAGATGCTGTGCTCAACATAATGGAAGAAATACATGAACTAAAAAAAACTGTTGAAGAAATACAAGCTGAAATGGAAACTGCAACAGATGCACTTGAGTTGGAGGAACAGAGACATGTGCTAATTCATGATCACAATTTCTGGGATGCATTGATAAGTAATAAAAAGGCCAGAAGAAAGAAAAAGAAATCAGAAGATATGATCAGTCCTTCTATTTAATATATATTTTTACAACACAATGATATATTTACAGTAACTTTTGAAGAGTCATAAATCATCGTAATGCTTTTAGAGTAATTTAAACTCACTTCAGGGCAGTAATAAATATAATAATAATATATTGAACCTCTGTTGTGCCCAAAGGCCTCAGAAGTGGAATCTTACATTAATTACAGTATATAATTATATACATTACAAACTTATACAATTACAAACATAATGTATTACATATACAGTATGATATTAATAAAATAAGATTGGGACTGAGTGGGTTTACTCTCAGATAATTCCAGAATAATTATAAATAATAATACTAAACCAATACTAAAAAGACTCATAAAACTAATGGAGTTCCAGTGGGAACTGTATGAGAAAAGAATCCATCCAGAGATTTAAAAACCGTTACTATTACTCCAACGAAAAAGAACAAATAAAGATAAAATTAAATACTCTACAAAAAATATTATATAATGAGGTAAAAATGAAGTTAAACACTATATAAAAATAAAATTGGGTACTGTACAGAAATAAAAACATATAAAATTAAATACTATAGAAAAATAAAATAATATAAAATCCACTGTGTTAGGTGGTCTGGGGCCCTTCCTGACCCCTTGCCCCCCTAAGCCTCAAATCCCTTATTCCTTTCAGAAATTTTCCCATTTTCCGTAGCCCATGTAATAAATGTATAATATTTGATAAGCCAATAAATTCAATCTCCTGTTGGCATAAGAACTTATTTTTAACTATTCTAATAATTTCTTTAAAGTACTTTTAATACTTAATATGAGAGCAGTAATCAGCACTGGAATAATTTAAGCAGGTTTAAGGAAATAATAAAAATGGTGGCTCATATAATCCCAGTATTTTGATAATAGTTTGCTTTTCTATAATATCTTCCACAGAAACATTAGATAAACAGCTCATTTTCTCAAAAAATAATTTGTAATTGTTTTTGTCGTTTGCTATTAGAAGTAATACCCTTTAATAAAAATGTCTGCATGAAGACGGTCCTGAAAAAAGAAAAATAATTCATAAGGAGGGAAAAACCGTACGTATCGGGAGATGAGACTCGCAGTCCACATGGTGACCGAGATGGTGGTTGGCCTAAATTTAAAGAGACGAATTGGAAAAGCGCAGGTCTTCCATAAAGTGAAAGCTTCACTGCCTGGACGATAATTCGGGAGCTGTAGAAAAGATGATTTAGAAAATTCTAGAAAATTATTCAGTAATCTCATCCTTTATTATTCTATTCCTTTTTACGTTTTCTCCTCACTTCTCATTGTACCGATTTAACGTTAATTAGTAAATATAAATAAAGATAACTTTAATACGAATAACAATATAATAACATATAATAAAATCACAACAATAATATAAACAATAATACTAATCAATATAATAAACAATATAATAATAATATAATATATAATATACAACAATAATAATAATAAACAATATAATAAAATTAATAACAATATAATAAAATCGCAAAAGCAGGAAATGAATTGACGAAAAAAAAGCTTATTAAACTTTTCAGTTAACTTCATTTGATTAAGCTCTTGATGACTTAATGGGGAAAATGAAAAACGAAAAGACATTTTCGAAATGGAAAATTCCGCGCAGGAACCTCCATGGCCTGGAATTTCGCTTAAAGAGTTCACCCCGAAAACAGCAAACGGGTGGATAACGTTCAGTCATTTCTGAATGGTTGCGTCCATTCCTTGTAAAATTTGTTTTATAATTTAGTTTTTAATGATTTAGCATTGAGGAATATTTCATTTTGAGTGCAGTGAAATGTGAATCTCTGTGTTGAAGTTAACGCCACAGTACTATCGCCTTTAACAAGTGGCTCTTACCTGTTTTGTTTACACGAAAGATGATTTTTGTTTATAAGAAACCAGGCAATAAAAAATGAACTGAGCCAAGGTTTCACTTGGGAATGGCTCTAGGTTCAGTCAGGAGTGTGCAAATGATTTATAGTTTGGCTTAAATTTTTTAAATGGCTCTTTTTTAAGCTGGTACTTATAAACTGTCTTTGATTTCTCGAACTGATTTTTTGAATTTTCTTTTTGGCGACTCATTCCTTTATATAAAAAAAAATTACCTAAAAAGAATTTACATGGATCAGTGAGGCTTAAAATTTGTTTGCTTTTGGCAAGGTCGTGCATGACATCAAACTCTTAAAAAAATCATTGCTAATTCTGACCAAAATAGTCCTCAAGCATTTCTCAGAACGTCTTTTTCAATTTCAAATAGAATTTTATCTTTATAAACTCTTAATCGTAATAGACAATTTTTTTGGGGTCAGGAGAAGAAAGCTGTTTCATTTTGATTGTAATGAAAGCAAATTTAAAAACTTCTGACAAATAAGCAAAAAATTCAATGGAGTTGCAGAAATAACTTTTGCGAATAAAGTGTTGGTTTATTTAAGATTGGAGATTCATTTGTACTGCACTTAATTACATATCGACAACGGTTAAAAGAGTTATAAAGTGAAGAAAGCGATGATAATCCTTTTTGATTAGCTCTCATTATCATTGCTGATTTTCGTAGTCCTCTCTTTCTTATTTTCCAAAAGCTCCCTGTTAAAAGCAAATTAATCCTGTGGGTGACCCAACTCACTAATCACTGTCACCGAAGCCTGTTGCATGTCTTCTGTATTTTTCCATTCATTATAATAAAGAAAAGATAAATTTTCCAAATTTGAAAAAGTTTAAAAAGTTTCCAAAGAGGCCTTTAAGTGACTGTTTGAATCTAATTAAACATATAATTGTTTAGGTTACGAAGACATATCAATATTGCGCATTAAAAAGCCTTCAGGGTACTTTAAAAATATACTGTCTTGTATACAAAGATAAGTTTCTATTCAAAACAAAAGTGAAATTCACTGAGTGACGCAAATACCATGCTCCTGTTTAAAAAAATACCTAAACATAAATGATTAAAAATCGGAAATCTGATGAAAAAGTGAATAAATGACAGAATGTGAACAGTTGTAATTAATGTGAGAACCTGAAATTATCAGGTTTTCATCCAAACACCTGAAGGGATGATGATGGCAGAAGACACTCAGGTCAATGCTTACGGTATGTTCTCTTTTTCATTATTTGAGACAAAGAATCATCTCTTAGTTAATGGATTGCTTCTTATAAAAAATGGTATAAAAAAGCCACACAAATGGAAAGTGCTTTCCACCCTCGAGAAACGCATTAAGGGAGGTGGTACAAACACAAAAGAAACTCTCGGGGCTTAGGTTGACCTTGACCTGTGGGACCTCATCCTGCGGGACTTCTTGAAAAAGAGTAATTAAAGACACCACTCTCAAGAAGGGTTAATTTTAATTTCTGGAATCAGTGCTGTTTATTATGGGAGAAAAGAACACTGTATTGGAGAACAGAACCGATTCAGAATAGTTTCATTTCAACTGCTGTCGCGTGATGAAATAAGCTATTGCTTCGAAATGGATTTTTTGATTAATTTTTAAATAAATTACGGCCATGACCGATATATCTATCGTATGTTTCCGTTTTGTGTCGACCGTTCGATTTCACTGTCAGCAAAAATTTTTTTTCCCCCACGTCATGATGTATTTTCTCCATTAAAAATTCAATTCAGGATTTAACTTTTAAAAAATTTACGAGTTTGAAAACAAATAAAAAAAAGTAACTCAAACAAAAGGGTCAAAAGTAGGAATTTTTGATGGTAAAACGACAATAACTGAAAAAAAAACGGATGACTATCACAATCTGAGTCTTTTATTTCACAACTTAAATCGAAGTATTCTGATTTGAATTATCTGACGAAAAAAAATGGAGTCGGTTGCTCTTTTCCAGACAGACGAAAGCTCATTGAAAAATAAGAATAAATTCCCATTAGAGATAACAAAAATAAGGGTTGTTTTCATAACAAACCGATGAAAAATGAGAAAGACAGTTTGAAAACGCACAAGACGATGGGGCTACCTGTTCTCCCTACGCCCAAGTAATGAAGTCGTCCAAGGGTTGGGGATCGATAGGCGAAAATTGCCTTTGTGCCATCCCCTCGTGTTGTGAGGGTACTTTCACTTAATGTAACTCTTTTCACTTTTCTTCAGACCGCTTGATTTTTTCCCCAAAATGTAAAATCATCTGTAAATTATAAATGTTTGTAAATGAAACGTCAGATGTTTTTGTAAAATTAAAAATTGTCGAAATAAATCGTCAGAAATAAAAAGAAAAAAAAGCAAATCAATGAAAAATCGTAATGTGCCATAAAAAAAAAAGTAATGTTTTCAAGAAATTACCTCCGGGGTGTAAAAATCCCGGAGCTTCTCGCGCTCAAGATTAAAAATCCTTGTATACTATACTATACTATACTTTTCTTTAACCCGCTTTTCCGTTAGGGTCGCGGGGTTTTTGCGAAACATTTTGTTCGCTTGCAAAGCGCCTGAATGAACATGTCAGGTACTGTAGCGGGTGGCGAGTCCACTGACAGTACTTCACCGAGCTGTTCGCAGGTGAATGCAGGTGAAGGAGGCGGAATTTCGTAGTGTTTTGCCAGACTTTCCAGGCGCAACACCACGTTATTCCGTCCTCCCAACAATGGTCTAGGTACCTCGCAGTGCTGACCAATCATCTGCGAGGGAGAACGGCCTTAGAAAAATACCACCGCCACTGGGATTCGAACTCCGTCCGACGTCCCAGCGAGCAGGCGTTTAACACACTGAGCTAAGGCCGTGCTCCTAAAATCCTTGTATTTATAACAAAAAAAATTGTTTTTCAAAAGGAAGGAGGAGGCGAATTTCCATAAAAAATTGCTCGGAGCGTTAAAAAAAAAAATAGCGGCGGAAAGTTGTAAAGTTTCCTTGGTATTCCATGTTATTGATTTCCTCTGGAGTTGAATTCATGATTCAAACGGTATGGGGGGGTCAGAAAGGAAAGGGGAAGTTTTTTTGCTTAATATTTTCAAATGAAAACAATTCCGCGGATTTTCATGTTTATTTTTCATCTGCTCTGGGAGAAAATAAGAGTAGTAATTTTTACTACAATGCTAATTAAAGCCTTGCCTGCTATTAAATTAACACTGCAGAATGAGGATATTTTCCGAGGAAGTGATCAATTAAAAGCGGTCACGAGGCTTTGGACCTATTTCAGCAGTGGTTTCGTTGGAAATGCTGCTGAAAACAGAACTCACATGGCTCTGCAGTCCACAGGTGGCTTTGGAATGAGCGTGGGCGTACCGGAGTTTGTACCCTTCATCCCCAATTTATAAAATGTGTTCTCTTTATGCAATAATGGCAGAGGGGATAATAGCCTGGATTTTCTCTTCTACTCAGACATCTTTTTAATTCGTTTGAATTTTAAATGAACGTTTGTTTCGTTTATTTTAAAAATTGCGGCCCTTTGAGCGGTGAAGAAAATAAATTGAATGGAACTCTGCTGTTGGAGTTTTTAATAATTAATATTTAATTTCTTTTCATTTCTCATTTACAGCGTTATTTTATTTTGATTTCAGTGGAACCCAGAACGATTTTCGGAGCAGCCTTGGTAATTGTTTTCGTCTTTTTGGTGTGTTTTTTATACGTCAATCAGAAATGGTGCCTCATGGATTTCCGAAATTTTCCCCTTTTTTGCTGTGATGAAGCCATCCTAAAAGCCAAAAGAGCGAGACACCACAGTAAGTTACTTATTTTTAACTTTTCATATTTAATAATGTTTTCGATTTCCCCAATGAGTCAGCAAATAATAAATTACTAAACTCTTATTCGGGGTGAAAAAGTTTATTAGGGTGCGTTGGGGTGTTTGGGAACACTTAAATGAATTTTGCTACAGATATACCACATCCTGGTTCAAATCCTGTTTGTGGCGATGAAAAACATGTGAAAATCTGCTGAGAAATATGAGGGAAACGCTAAGAATTCAGGGAAAGTTCGATGACACACAGTTGGGAGGATATTTTATTTTCTATTTTAATGAAAAACGTGAACGTGGGGTTATTAAACTTATTTTAAAATATAATATCGTCAACTGAGAGACGTTAAGATCAAAGGGGTAAAGGAATTAGAGAAAGTTACCTTCTGAGTAGAAAATCAAGCGCAGTGAAATGCACCGGTCGAAAGATATTTGATCGCTTAACCCGTTAAGCTTCTGTAGTGGCCAATTATTTTTGTATATATTCGTCATATCCGTTATATGTTATGTTTATATTATTTTAGGTTATATTTATTACAGCTTATAAAAGTACAAAGGTAATATATACACATTGAAGAGTAGAGAAAAAATGAATGGCATTTTATGTATCTTTATGTACCTTATTTTGAATCTTGCAATGCTCCTACTCTCCCTCTATTACCAGAAACAAACGAACATATATTATTAAATAAACCAAGAAAAATCATTATCCGTATATATATACGCCATATCCGCTTAACGGGTCAAATCATTCTGATTTCCTTTGTAAGTGTACCTCGCAATACTTATACTGATATAAACTTTGCAGTGAGAAATTTTTAAAAATGATGTCAAGTTTTGCTATCCAGAATCGATTTTTAAAGTCAATTCTCGATTAATAATGCATTAGTGCAGCAAAAAACTATTAAAAATGTAATGAATTCGTTTATGTAAAAGAAAAAAAACTGCAGAATTGCAGTTAGAAGGCCCATAAATGAAAAAATGTACAAAAAGAAAAGAAAAAAATCATGTTTAGAAAGCATAATTCGGATAATCAGAGTGAATATATTGTTGATGAAAAGGTGAAGTGGGCATGGGTCGCACAACGAGGCCCCAGAATAGGGCCCCAATAAATCTGCTTCCCTTCTGCTCTTCCCATCATCGGGACTCTTTGAAATTCCCCGTCCGGAACACTCTCTTTCAGGTTCTTCATGAATATGTCCATTTCTGATTTGGTCGTGCACGTGATGTTGATCCGCTCCAGCGTCCTGAATTTCCTCGCCAGGCATTTGTAGAAATCCTTATTGTGAAAATAGGTGTCGGTGAGCATAACGGTCTTTAATTTCGGGCAGATTTCCAATACTGTGGTCACCGTTTCGGACAATATGTCCATTTTCGGAGCGGAGTGATAGCAACGATCCAATTTCAGAACTTCTAAATTTTGACGATTTTTGAAGAGTTCGTGGAGGAGGTCCTCTGTGTCATTTCTGCAGGAAAAGAACGGATCACATGAAAATGTGCTTTTAGAAACGAGAGAATAGGGGATGTCTTCGGAATAACATGAATGAACAAAAGAATGAAATTTCGTTTCAGAAGTTTTAAGACAAAATTTACAGATTAATTTGGTAATTCCCATTAATTTCATTACAATAAAAATATGGAGAAATGATTTCCACTCAAAAGTGCCCCGTGAAAGAAAAGCAATTCGTCATGAGAATTATACAAGTTTCAGTATATATTTAGAGCAATATTTATAATGTTTCTGGTAATATTACACTTTTTTAAGAGTTAATTTTTTTTCCATTTTACTTCCCCCAGGATCTTCCAACTGATTTTAATTAAAACATGGCTGTCTGTTTTTATTACAAAACGTGAAATAGATTCTTATTTCGACATACTTTATTTAACCCTTCGTTGATTTAACCCTTAACGCTCGAAAGGCTCCGCTGAGGGGACATTCTGTTATTTCAAATAATCAGTTCTAATGAAAGGCATATTATTCGCATAATATTTGAATTTTACGAACATAAAGCTCTAGTGTAGTGTATAAAAAATATATACAGTAGCGCTCAAAAGTATTGTGACTATACAGAATATTTTGTATTCCATCCAAAAGTTACAAAGTGAAATTTCATTGAAATGCTTTACAACAGTACTCTCATTTATATTAATTTAATATTAATTAAATAACAGAAGAAACAAAGAATTTATTTTAATAATAAAATAGAACTAAGTAAGAGTATTAAAGAAAAGAAGAATGTTATGTTTTGTATATTTTGTTATTTTAATGCCGAAGGCCGACAGATATATTATTATATTTTAAATTATAATATTTTTGTTTATAATAGTGAGTGAAAGTATAATAATGATCTATAATCTTGTCTAATTGTCTATAATACATTATTTGATAACTAAATAATACGCAGATAATACAAATACACAACCGCAATAAAATCTTATAGTAACATAACTAAGAAACTATTAAATTTTGTATGGTCAAAATACTTTTGAGCGCTACTGTATATGAAATTTGTAGTAGTTTGAGTTACATAATGTAAGTGTGAATAGTATAAATGAAAACAATAGTATTTATATCTCTTATTACGAATGTAATCCAATAATTCCTGATCTTTTGGTATTTAGTATAAGAATTTTTATCGAGTGTTAAGGGTTAAAAATTAAATATTATTTTATTGCCAATACAGACAGTTAGAAAAATGTATAGAATAACTGGAACCGGAAACAATGACTATAAAAGCCTTCGGTGGAGATGAAATGAGGTGAGAAAGGTGTTCCAGTGTGAGCTGGCTCACCTTAAAATCAGCTGTAGCTTCTTCAGCTTAGGAATAGTCCGTAACAAAGTCTTCGACATAGCTGTGCTTATGACCATGTTTTTAATAGTGAGGTCCTCAACGGATTTCCATAAAGTCCAGTCCATAGCGAGAAGTTCCCATTTTTTGCAAACTTGGGGCACCGTACGAAGAAGCAATCCCAAAGGAAGATAACTGAATATTTTCAGCAGGATTTCCTGTGGAAGGTCATTTATCCAGCATTTTGATTCCTGACATAAGTAGGTTTCTGTAGAAACGCTGCGTCCCCAACCCGAGGAATGGTCGTGCGCATAGTTTTCCGCATTTTTTCGAAAGCGAGACGCGGACGATTGCTGAAGAATGAATTTTTCTTCAATTACTAACCTGTCATTGGGTTCCGAATCGGAGTTTTGGGTAAAAGTATTGCCAAGAGATTGGTAAACGCACTTGTCATCGAAGGCGTCCCTTTTTCGCCTCTTACGGTCATTACTTGCCATTGGGTCCTCCGCAGACGAACAGGACAGTTTCCTTTTCTTTCTCCTGTTTTTCGACCGCGTCCGGTTCGCTCTTACAAATGCGATTTGCTGGGCTTTCACTTTGGAACATGTTCCTGGCAGCACTCTCATAACTCAATTTAGTCGCCGCAAACTACAGCCAAAATTTTGAACTTATAACGAAAAATTTTTTTTTTCATTTGTTTACCGTCCGACATTTTTGTTCCCTGACAAAACCCTGTCAAAGGTGGACCATCGCAGAGAACAGTTGGAATGAGAACGAACATTTTGAGAGGGCTGTCGGAACTCAGTGTGCTTTCTTTTTTATTTTTATGTTCTCACTTCATTTATTCCCCGCGAGGACCTTATTTCACGGGTCAACATGTACAGTAGCGCTCAAAAGTATTTTGACAATACAATATTTTTTGTTTTCCATTCGTAAGAGTTACATACAAAGTGAAATTTCATTGGCTTTAATTAAAATGCTTTAAAACATATTATAATATATTAAATAACAGAAGAAACAAAGAGGTTATCTTTAGAATTATACTGTAATTATACTCACTTATAATATAACTAAGTAAGAGTATTAAAGAAAAAGCAGAGGAGTAAAAAGAATTTTGTATTTTGTATATTCTGTTCTTTTTGTATTTTATTCTTGTATTATATTTTTATCTTCTTATATATTATCTTTTATTATATTCTTTCTTCTATTTTGTTCCTTTAAGTACTATTATTATTAGTAACTATTATAACTTAATATATAAATATATGATAATTAAATAATACAATAATAATAAATATTGCAAATAAATTTATAAATGATACAATAACATTTAATAACTCTTTACATAATACAATTACTAAATAATAAAACCATATAATAATAAACAATCATATTAAAATCTTACAGTAAAATAATTAACTAAAAAACTATTAAATTTTGTATTGTCAAAATACTTTTGAGCGCTGCTGTATTTGCTGTTTTTTAATTGCCTTGAAATACCTCCAAACTAAAAATTAATTAAATGAAGACTGCTAAAACCGATTTTGGCTTTTTCCAGAGGAGGCCCTGTTTTGCCAACAGAACGTCAATGGCCAAAACCTGATATCGCTGGCCGAAAAAGGAAAAGTGGGCACAGGGAGTTGCCCCTCGTCGAGCTGCAGCACGACGAGCGGGGAGGAGGAACCGTGCAAAGACAAAGCCCTTCGTCACAGAGACAGCAGGGGAAGTGGAGGGAGCAATAAGTGCCGTAAACTAGCCAAGGAAGTGCCCGTGGATACAATGAACGAAGAAATCACTTCATACCCCACCGCGGGGCTTCCACCGATGGACGCCATCGTTGCGGAAGTGGAAGAAAACATCGCTTTCACTAATCGAGAGGTGAGCTTTCTTTAGTGCGGCGCCTTCCAGTGCTGAATTGCTCAAATAAAATATTAAATGCCAACAGGATGACCTATTCAACGTGAACGATCTTCAATGCGAGTTTGAAAACCAAGAAAACATTCCGACTTCAACGTGTGGTTCTCTTGAAGTTGCCTTTGCTTACGACGCCCCAATGAGGAAAATGACAATCCATGTGTTGCAAGCGAGGAATGTTCCCGGCAAAAACAACGGAGGGGCCTCCCACACTCAGGTAACTTCCTGTTAAATTTTCACCCTTCAAAAGCCCACCTCTAATCGGAGTTAAAAACCTACAGGTTCGTCTTCTCATGCTGCCGAGTAAGAAGCAAAAGCACAAATCAAAAATAAGAAGCGGCGAAAGTCCTCAGTTTATGGAAAGCTTTTTACTGCATCGCATTAATCCAGGTAATTATCTGAGGTCAGCTATCCTCCCCTTCCTGTTCTTCATTCGGTGCTGTCATTTTTAGAGGATGTCAACAGTATGGGAGTACGATTTAGACTCTACGGTTGTGAAAGGATGCGACGGGAGAAAATGATCGGAGAATGTGTTGTCAGCTTTGCGTCCTTGAACCTGGAGCTGGAGACGAACTTGTGGCTCTCTTTGGAACCTAAAGTCAACGTGGCGGTGAGTCGCAGTTCGAGAGAAGTTTAATATAAACATGTCCGGGCAAAGTGTTTTTCTCCCTTTCAGCTAAATTCATCTACTTCCGATCTGAGAAGCTTAGCCCGCAGCGACAGCACTAGTTCGACTCACTCTATGCAACATGGCGGTGTTTCGGAGCTGTTGCTGAGCCTCGGTTACAACGGCACGACCGGAAGACTCTCCGTCGAGGTGGTCAAAGGAAGTCATTTCAGTTTATGCGGCGCTTACAAAAACCTCACAATGCCTAGGGTCTCAGACACTTATGTAAAACTATGCTTAGTCAGCAGTACCGGGAGGGAAATAACCAGATGCAAGACATCCATTAGAAGAGGACAACCGAATCCTCTTTTCAAAGAGTTGTTCATGTTTCAGGTAATTACCATAATAATTAAAAACCTGTTTTTATTGCTGACAACCGAATCTTTCGATCCGACAGGTACCCTTGTTTCAACTTCCCGACGTGACGCTTCTAGTCTCCGTCTACATGAAGAGGAGCATGAAGCGCAAAGAAATGGTCGGATGGTTTAGTTTAGGTTTTAACAGTTCGGGGGAAGAAGAACTTGCTCACTGGAACGACATGAGAGACGCCAAGGGAGAACACGTCTGCCGCTGGCATGTGCTTCTCGATTCCTAGGATGTTAAAATTGTATTTAATTTAAAAAGTCTTAACAACTCGACGCGCTCTTCTTCACACGGATAATTTTCGAGACTCCTTATCGATTTAATGACAAATAAGTCTTTTCGTACCTGTTTTTGAATTGAACGGAGTTACCTTAAAAATAGGTTAAGACATTTGGCCATAATTGCATGTCGCCATTATTCGACTTTTTACTGACTTTTTAAATTTTGTATTAATTTTATCTTTGTAATTGAATTCGTATGAAAAATGAAGTTTGACAAGTGAAAGGAAAATAATTAATTCTGAACCTTTGAAAATGACATTCCCGCGTGAAAGAATGATTAAAAAGTCCCTTTCAGTGGACTCTTCGCATCAAACTTTTCTGCAAAGACAGTAAGACTTTATTGACTTCTAATTTTAGTGAGTTAATGCATTCCTTCTTTTCAGAAGGATTAATTACTAAATTTTAAAGTAATTACGATAAACCTTTACTTCAAAGTATTACTCCTTTTATCTGCATTTTGAAAGGGTTACTGTTTTAAAGTTTGCACTTCAATGCACAACTCTCGACTTTACTGCATTCTATTTCTTCTCTACGTTTGCTTTAGTTTTCAACACTTCTAATTTCTCTATAAAAGAATATCAGTTATCGGTTAAACTTTTTCCAACTTAAGATAAAATGCATTAACGTAGGCTTTTCAGCAAAACAAAATCAAAACATCTCATCTCACTTAAAAAATTTATTCTCTATTTTTCAATTAAATAATCACAACTTGCAGAATCTTGAGCAAATGCAAACCATTCTCACTACTCTATGAGATTTTAAAAATGAATACTCTCATTTTCCTTCACTAAATGAGGCTTTGATGCAATTTTTCCTGTCAGATTCGGCCCGTGAAATATCTCGAATAGGGCCGACCGGCCTTGAACTGAGCAAAACTCTATTAATTTTCGCACAACTAGTACTTATACAATTTATATATAATTATAAAAAACTTATAATGAATTATTAAAAAAAAAACGCGATTACATTCCTTGAATGACAGACACTTAATTTAAAATTTTTAGAATACTTTTATATGACATTTGTATCTTTTAGGGATGATTGTTACGACTTGAATTTTTATAATATAAACAATTTTAACAGTTGTTATATTTTTCATTTATCTCAAATCCTTACTGTGTAATATAGGATTTGTATTTAAACGTTGAGATCGTTTGATGGTGAGAGTTTTCTGTAGTGACTACTGAAAATTCCAAATTTTTCGTTTTGATAATATTTAAAACTTCGATTTTCTTCAGACTTCGTCCAATAAAAATGGCGAATTTCATTCAAGACTTTTACCGAGACACTTTAAAAATTTCATTCTTAACGTTGTGCCACGCCAAATTACATCAAACTGAAATTTGGCCCCCCTATTATGGAAGGTTGGCTATTTCTGCTTTAAATGAATGAAATTGTACCTGTTATTCCAAAAAAGACTGAATTTTCTTCGGATCTCTGACAGTTAAGTTCACCTTTGAAACAAACGATGGGTCAGCAGTAGAGTATGAAGTGATATTTGTCATGTGGAAGACTGTACAAAATTATAACGGCGTTTGAATTATCCGAAAAGAGATGCCTTAGTTTGACACAAATTTTCCCGATGTATTGTTTCATGGATTTCCTGTAAAAAAAAAACATCCTAAAGTAAATCCAAGTCCGAACAACAACTGAAATGCAGAAAATTGAAAATATTGGAAAATACGCAAAAGCACTGACCATGAGGATTCGACTTCCATTAGATAATTATCTGAAGAGTCATTCGTTTTAAAATTCAACGCCAACTCCTTAACTTTCCGCTCGTCTAAGAACACTCCCAAAACTTCCACTCTCGTCCGAGAGGAAAACACTCCCGTCACCGATGAGATCCGCGTTCGAAGCTGACTTTCCCATCGCCTGCGCTGAGCGGTGGTCAGTTTGTCATCGCTCACGATGTGGACATTGACGCACTGATTTCCGTTGAGGGAGTCATTGGGGGTGACTTTGCCCTGAGGCTCTGAGGAATGCCGCGAAAGGGCAGGCGAAGAGTATCCCTCACTGGTTTTGGAGGATTTCAGAATGTGTTCGACCACCTCACGAACGCTGATTTTCTTTTCGACGTAATGATTTTTATCGTTGTCCCATGTCATGACGTACACGAAACCGCTGTCCTCGTCCTTCACATTGATTATGTGGGTTATTTTGTTTTCCCGCGCGTACTCCGTTAACTCTTCCAGAGTCTGTAAGTGTAATAATGCAATTAAATTTTACCAGAAGGTTATTATACAGGTCAGCACATGATGGGGAAATAAAACACAAAAGGCTAACCTCGACGGTTTGTTCGACATAGCATTTAATACCGGACTCCCACATTTTTCTCGCGAGTGCGTCTTTAGTCTGCATCAAAACATGGCTTCCGTATGAACAAATAATGACATATTCAGACAAAATATTATCTTCTTTTAAGACCGCTGTTATTTTATCAAGATAAATGCTCACGCCCACTGCTGAAGGTTGGTAATCCCCAGGAGTGGAAGACGTTAATTCAAACAATCTCCTGAAAGTATCCGATTTATAAATACCATAAAGTGCAAAATAAAACTTATAAACTAAAAAAACAACAAAAAATTTTACCTGAAATTACCGATAAGTCCGTCATATCTACATCCGGACATTACGATGACTATTTCTTCTTTCTTACGCTTTTGTTTCACTTTAAAAACGACGTCGAACATCATATCGGAGCAGTGTTCCGAATTGCAAACCACTCCCAAAGCAATCCTAATTGGGACTGTAATCCCCAGTCTTTCGGCTTTTACAATGACGGCGCTTAATTGTTCAAACGCTTCGTTTAGCATATCCAAAGCTTTTCCCCGTTTATTTATTAAAAAAAATAATTCTTTTTTAATATTATTTAAAGTGTCCTCTTTGGTTAACAAATTCATCAAAACATTTCGTATCTGGATCCCCAAAATTTGTATCTCCGATTCGATTTTGCTTTTTAAGTATTTGTGGTCCTGAAAAATATATTACATTTCGTACAGTAAAATGCCCGAAAAAAGTTTTTTTTTAAATAGCAATAACCTACTTTAGCTTCGGCCAAGATTTTAAAAATTTCAGAGTACCATTTTTCGGAATTAAAATGAATCAGAAGAGCTTTTAGCAAAAGGGAATGATTCAATCGAATCAAACAATTTCTATTTTTTAGAGGTTTGAAGTCGTTAATAACTTCTTGTATTAGCGAGAGAACTTCCAATTTGGCATTCTCTATTCCTGAAACGATACCAAATTATGAATCATAAGTAAGAAGTTTCATTGCATTTACTCAAATATAAAAGATTTATGAATATTAACCTGATGGAGGTGTAACCAAATCAAAAGCACATTCGTACTGTTCTTTTGGATGAAGTCCATGAACTTTTTTTTCCCTGTACACTCGTTCCACCACGTATCTCCTGAGTCGTGTGAATGCTCTGCAAGCCAAATACCTGGCAAAGGACACCCTTAGGTCGTAAGGCAAGTTGACAATGCTTCCTGAATGTGTCATGAGCTGCACGCGAGTTCCAATATTTTTATTTTCTTTGTTTTGAGGCAACAATAAAGGCACGGGTAAGTATATCGCTCCGTGTCTCTTCAAAATGTTCTCTATTCGCTCCTTAACCAAATCCAAAATAAAATGTTGTTTTTCGGACCTCACGTTCTCCCACTGATATGTGATTTCATCTTCGATGCGTACGTCCTAAAAGGGAAAAACATGTAAAGTGGGCATTCTTAGATACAATGAATTCCTTCATCGTTGTACCTGATCGAAACAAGACGAGACTAAGTATTTGTATGCTTTGCTTTTCGGGTTTGCGATGGTTTGTCTTAATATATCCTGAAACTGTTCGTACTCAAACTCGGCAGGAGGAAGATAATCACCCTCGAGAATTTCCTGGCAAGAAGGTCTTGACTTTGGATCGTGATTAAGTAACATTTTGACTAAGTTCTTTTGCTGAAAACGTTTTTCTTCCCAATGAGAAGGAAGATTAATCTCGAATTTCCTCAAATTCAATAAAGTCTCAATTCTTTCCATATCGGTGCCAAAAGGTTCGTTGCACATTTCAAAAAAAAGTATTCCTAAACTGTAAATGTCTACTTTTTCATTGTAATACGATTTCTCAAAAGCTTTATCCAGTTCGGGAGCGACATACAATGAAGTTCCCACTCTCCCGGTGTGAAAATCGTCATAGATATTTTGTGAAGAAGCATCATTGTCTCCGGCACTGACAAAAGGACCCGCATGCGATAAAAAGGATCTAAAAATGTCATTTACTGATATAAATGCCATAACTTTCCAGAGAATATTGAAAAGTCTGATTTACTTTGACACAGCACTGATGGTGGCCAAGCCAAAATCCCCAATTTTGACATGATCGCTCGAGTCAATGAAGATGTTTTCCGGCTTGAGGTCCCTGTGAATCATTCCTTGACCGTGAACATAAGCCAATCCTTCAACTATTTCTCTAAACAGTCTCCATAACCTTGGTTCGTCATCGCACAGTCTTATGCAGGCAGTCTCATTAATAGCAATTCTAAAAAGAATATTTTTAATCTGATACTCCTAAAAAAATAATCTCGTTCTTATTTTCTAAAAAAAAATTATTTACCTTAAAGTACTTTTTTCACAGAATTCCATCTGAATAAACATTGTTCTATTCAACTCTACAAAATTTTCTTCTTGTTCTTGGCATATTTTATCACCATCTCCATCTTTTATAATTTTATCTGACATGTTCTCCAAAAACACAACGTACGAGGACTCCTCCTTCTCAATTCTATCGATTTATAAAATCAGTAAATTTTAAATGGTTAACATTTCAACTTCACTTTCGAACAAATTACTCACTTAGGTAAACATTTTTCCATTTCTTTACTGTCAGTTTCATCTTCATCTTCTTCTTCGTCCTCGTCATCTTCTTCATCATCGTCGTTGTCATCTTCGGAGTCGAGGTCTGCATTGGTTCTGCTGATTTTATTTGACCTTATATTGTCCACTTCATCCTGTAAAAATATAACCCAACTATAAGGAATTAAAAATAAAAACGAAAAGAGCGGCGTAAAATTTTAATTAAAACGATTTATAATCTTTTTAATCTGCAATGAAATAAACTGATTCAGAACACATAATTTTTTTTAATAATAACATCCTTAAATTCATCAAATAAATCCATTAATTTGGTAAAATAATTAATTTTCGAATATTCTACTTATTTTAGGTTCTATAAAACCACTACATTATTGCACCAAAACCTAATAAAAATATAGTTTTACTTACAGATTCTTTATTTGCAGAATCAACTGTATTAGAATCTACCTCAATCCAGGATGTATAATATCGAACTACATTTTCATGGTTCAGTTTTGATAAAAGTTTAACCTCACGCAACATTTTCTTGTCTAACTGTTTGTTTTTCATGTTTAGCCTGATTGCCTTTATGGCATAAATACTACCATCAAGGTTGTTTTTAACCTACAAAAATGTTCTTATTGAGAGAATGAATAAAAAAGGAATTGATTCACTTTAAAAGTTTACCTTTAAGACTCGACCGAATGAACCACTCCCCAAATGATTAAGAATTTTAAAATCTTTGGCAAGTCTGGAATTTATATTTTGATTTCCTTCAAAAAAATCATTGTATGATTTATTATTTCTTTCTTCACTCATTTCTGAATCATCTTGATTTGACAATTTTTTCTTAGTAACTGTCAGCTTTCTTTCTCTGCTTTTGACAAATTTATGATTCAATAATTTTCTGGCAGTCCATCTACTCTCTTCATTTTCAATAAGACACTTTTCTACAAAGTCTTTTAACTCAAGAGGTTGAAAATCAGGTACTATTACATTATCTTGAGGAATCAATGATAATTTCATAATTTTCAAAATCATGTAACCTACTTCTAAAATATCAGATTTCTGAGAAATTATTCTCTGTGATTGAGAATGTTCACATGTTAGTGATTCATGCAAATCATCTATTAATTTTTTGATCCCATAATTTCCAATTTTTATATTTCCTGAAAATATCAATAAAATATTAATTCTCAAATCATAAATAAATTGTTAAAATCAAAGAGAAAAAATTTTTTACCTAATTTTGTAAAATATACACTGGATTCATTAAAAGAACCATGAACTATTCCATGATTATGCAGGTGATCTAAACCATTTAAAATACCACTTACAATGTGCCTAATAAAATTAATATCCAAATCTGTACTCCCATCAGTAAAAAAGTTTAAATTGCAACCAGTTACATACTCCTGAAGAACATAAACAAAACAGTCTCCTTTTTCAAAAGACCACTTAAAATCAATATAAGAAATGAGGTTTTCATGACAAATTTTTTTCAGGCTACAAAATTCATTTTGAATGACTTCCAGTTTTTGCTTAATTGCAGCTGATAATTCAAGATTTCTATTTTTTGGTTTCAAAATCCATTCCTGAAGTAGCAGTTGATCTCCAGTCATGCTGTCAATGGCACAGTAAATAGTACTGCTTGCATTGTGTTCTGAAAGAATTAACAATAATCAATGTTTTTATTTTGAAGGTTCTTTTGGTTACAATTAGAATAAATAACTTTATGAAAACAAATATTAACCTTAAAGTCCACTACTTTAAGGTTTTATTAAAACAAACCCTACCAATGCAACTTCCTCGTAAAACTTTATTATTAAATTGCATGTATTTGCAATTTTTGTGCTCACATTGGATCTCATCCTTTCTAAAGTTGCCTGTCTTGATTTTGTTATAACAGAAATCAGAGTATGCATTGCTTACTTTTTCCTCTTCTTCTTCTTCTTCTTCTCCACAATCAGAAGAATCATGTTCTATTAAACTAAGCATTTCATTCTGTTTTTCTTGAATATTTTTGATCTAATAAATGAAATAAAAACTAAATATTATTTTATAATTGCAAAGTTTAAATCAGTATTCAAAATACAACATTGCCATAGAATTAAGCATACTTGAAATGATTAAAAAACAATTTTACTGACCAGTTTACTCTTTTCCTGAACTTCTGATTTGTATTCTTCTTGCTTCTGAAGTTCCTTTCTTCTTATCATTTCCTCATAACAAGATTTCTTTCCTGGTTTGTTATGTTCTGAGAGAAATTCTTGTACAAAGTATGCTAAATTATAAATCATTACTTCACCTACTGAAGACTTTGCCATGTTCTTTAATTTAGAATATAAAATTTCTATAAGGTTATTGGATAATCCTTTAATGTTTTTTAAGGACAACTCAGGCTGGCTAGAATAATCAAAAAAAATATAACAAATTACTAAAGAAACCCTAAACAAAAGTTCTTTAAAAACAAAAATCTACTTACACTTCAGGATAAGAATCTGAACAATAAATGCACAGATCCAATTGTGTATATATTTCCTTCTTCTCCTTTTCTTGTAATGGAAACAAAGTGATAGTAATTTCTGCTCCATCATATTTAAGATCATGTTCATAAATTGATTTTAATGCCTCAATTTCTTCACTTAAGGCATTACAATGGGACATGATTTACCATCTGGAAAATTTTTTTATCATAAGAAGCATTTACTACATGGAATGTTTAGAGTGAGAAACTATATTATTAGTACTGACTATGTAGTATGGAACATTATTTTCAAAATTCTTAGTCTTTCTTAAATAAAAACCCATTTAAATTTTTGTCAGTTTTAATAAAAGCAAAATTTTTTCTTTGAAATCTTAAATTAAATTTTAAAACTTAAATCCTTGAGAGCTTAAAACTCATGTAAAAAAAACTGCCTTCTACTTTTTTATGGGAATCTGAGCTTCTCTAAAATTATTTATTCTTTCGTTTTTAAATTTTATTTAATATCTTATAAATGGGTAGACTTAGGTTCTTGTTTAAAATTCATATTTTACCGCAATATTTTTAAGTGCAAAAGTTCCATAAGCTTTCTAATTATTACATTAAAATATGGGATCATATTCTCAACATATTTATTTATGTCATTCATAACACCTTATTGAAATTACATTTGAAAAAATAATGGGGAAATTTGTTTTGACAAATACTAAAATGAACGAATAATTCTCGGCTTTGAACCGTGGCAAACTGTATTCGTAAAACGAAACGGAAGTAGTGCTTAACCCGTACTTTTTCAAGTTTTATTAATTAATTTTAAATAATTTATAAGAGCATAAAAATAGCTTTTAAAATTAGAGTATGATTTATTAAACTGTTTGAGTGTTACACGTAATTTATGTTTGAGGAAATAAGCGCGGTTAAATAAAAATAAGAGCGATTTCCTGTAGTTGTTTCTAGAAAAAAATGACGTCATAGGCTTCTTTTGACAGCAACGAAGCTCTGATCTTTCTGAAAGTGCCCGCTTGTCGACAAGAGAATAAACTTTGCGCATTTTCATCTCATTAATATATATGTGGGATGCAAATCTTTTATTTTGACTGGTTGTAATACTAAAAGGAACTTGTGATTTACAGTGCTTTGAAAAAATGAGTAATTCAGAAGAAAATAGTCCTAAGACCTTGTATGTAGGCAACCTCGATGTGACTGTATCTGAGGAACTTCTTTGTACCCTATTTTCGCAAATAGGAGCCGTTAAGGGTTGCAAGATAATTCGGGAACCCGGCAATGATCCTTATGCATTTGTTGAATTTACGAGTCATCAAGCTGCCTCGACTGCTTTGATCGCGATGAATAAGCGCTATTTTTTGGATAAAGAAATTAAGGTAAATTGGGCCACTTCACCTGGCAATCAACCGAAGCAGGATACTAGTAATCATCACCATGTATTCGTAGGAGACTTGAGTCCCGAAATTGATATGGAAGCTTTAAGAGAAGCTTTTGCACCCTTTGGAGAAATTTCCAATTGTCGAATTGTCAGGGACCCCCAAACATTGAAATCTAAAGGTTATGCTTTTGTCTCGTATCTTAAAAAGGCGGAGGCCGAAAGTGCTATTTTGGCTATGAATGGACAGTGGTTAGGTAATAGAAGTATTCGTACTAATTGGTCGACGAGGAAACCTCCCCCACCGCGTAACGAGAGACCGAAACAAGGAAATTCAAAATCTGTGTCCTATGAAGAAGTGTATAATCAGTCAAGCCCAACCAATTGTACTGTTTATTGTGGTGGTTTTACAAATGGACTTAGTGAAGATCTCATTAGGAAAACATTCTCAAGATTTGGAGAAATAAAAGATATTAGGGCATTTAAAGATAAAGGATATGCCTTTATCAGGTAAGTAATTTTGCTATGTCATACACTCCTGTTTTTTCATCTAAAATGTAATTCATTCTTCTTTTTCTTGCAATTTTTATTTATGGGGATTTAAATGATTTCAGTTACCTTTAAAATTAATTTTAATTGCAAAAAATTACAAATATTGCATAACTCGTAATACATGCAATTTTGATTTAATTTTTTATTGGTTATTTTCAAAGGGTGGGATAATAAGTTTTTTTTGTGAGGTCATTTTTATACAGCACAACTGGCAATTTTTGGAATTTAATATTTTCATGGAGATCGTTATACTCAAAGAAAAAAATTATATCCAACTAATATCGAGTAAAATTCTTAATACTAAAATTCATCATTTCATAATATAAAATAAAATTAGTATATTTAAGAACTACCCACTAGGACATTAGCTTTAATAATTAAAAAGTATTGAAGATAAAAATTGTACTTACATATACTTGGTTATACTGAATAATATAAAAATATGTACTGAAAGAGGGGGTAAAAAACAATATGTTATTTTACTAATTGTGAAATAGTGAAGTTGAATGGGTTACTGTTTTTTCATGAAAATTAATAATTATGCTTTTTATTAGATTTAGTATTGATTGTTTAAAAATTATTTTAAATAATTAATCATTAATTTATTTATCTTAATAAGTTTTAAAGAGGAAAACATTTAAGTCTTTCAAACTATTTATGGAAAATGTAAATTAAAATGAAAATTTAATAATTTTGAAGAAAATTATTATTAGAGTTAATTGATAGAGTAAAAAATAAAACCAGAGCAATAAAAATTAGGCATTAATGTAGAACTTAGTTAAAAATTTACAAAACATTTATAAAAAGTTATAATATCAAAACTCATAATAAAAAAAATTATACAATTTTTGTATAAAATTAGGAAGTTTTGTTATCACATTGTTTAAATGAATTGTAATAATTAATTTCAGATTTTCTACAAAAGAAGCTGCAACTCATGCTATTGAGGCAATGCACAATGGAGAAATAAACGGGCAACAGGTGAAATGCTTTTGGGGAAAAGAATCAAGTGATCCTTCCACTGCCCAGAATGCTCAACAGCCACAACAGGCTCAACAATTGGGGTCTTCTGTAGCAGCAGCCAATCCACAATACCCTTACCAAACATATGCGGATGTAACATACTGGTACCCACCAGGAACTTACCAGGCTCCCCCAGTTACAGCAGGTGCACAAATGCCTGGACAATATCTACAAGGCGTCCAACCACAATATGCAACAACCTACGGGCAATTCCCCTATCAGTCTCAGGGAGCCTATCGCGTCGTACCAGCAGCAGGATGGCAGGGAATACCCACCCCAGTTGCAGGCCCCCCTCCAGGTACCAACATGCCTCAGCCAATGATGGCTTATGCAATGCCTCAGTTTCAAACACAGTGATTTCGTCATGAACATAAACAACTAACTCTCTGTTCAAACTGAACAAGTGATTAAGTGATGTATAAAGAAAATTTGAACAATGTGTTTATGACTTAGGAGAACCAGCACAAAGAATATCTGCTGTATATATTAATTATTAAGCCATAACCTTCGATTGTATTGGTGAATTAAGATTTCACAATTGAGATATGCATTTTGCAAGTGTCTTATTGCAATTTAATGTCTTTTTCTTTGCTTTTTACATTTTTGTTTGAATATTCAATTTTTTATGTCAAATAATTTCTTAATTAAGCACTCAAGAAATATAAGTATTTGGAATTGCACATTGTTATTTCCTTAGATTGTTTTAATTTTTGTTTAAAAAAAAGGGGTATTTTTTTAAGATAAAAACTAAACCCTATTTCTCAAAAGAACTGAAAGTCCAATATGTGATGCAATGCTCATTTGTTAGAATTTCAAAAATTAAATACACTTAGTGAAAAAACATGTTGCAAAAATTAAAATTATGCAGTTGCCAAAAAAAGAACTTCCATTATATTTAATTCCACAAATTCTGATTGTATTTTTGTTCATGCATTTCTCATATCTCAATTTTTAGCTCACCATTGTTTTTTTTTTGTGCAGCATCTATCCAGTCACTAAAATTAATTCTATTTTATGTTTTTGTTTGTCATTGGTTAATCTTCTATAAAAATTACAGCACAACTTTTGGATAATGTCAAATTATAATATGAGATGAGGATTTCATTGGTTTCTGTAAAA
Organism: Brueelia nebulosa; assembly: GCA_028293925.1. Taxonomy (NCBI): domain Eukaryota; kingdom Metazoa; phylum Arthropoda; class Insecta; order Psocodea; family Philopteridae; genus Brueelia; species Brueelia nebulosa. Next base: position 2,344,073 of record JAQIBA010000004.1, read on the forward strand.
TGAGTTATTATTTTGAAATCCTCATCAGAGAATCATTGAAAAAATTTATTTGCTCTGTCTTTGTTTTCGGCGATAAAACTTCAAGAAATCAAATGTGACGCTGTCATTCTTGATATTTTTAAATATTAAAAAAAAATTAAAGCTTGGTTGAAAAAGCAGAAGATTGTCTTACAACTCACGCTTTTTATATTTTGTTGCAAACTGAAGGCAAAAAGGCAAAAAAACCTATGAATTGATGGATTGGATTGAAATATTGTCAGCAAAGTATTAGTAAAAGAATTGTTTAAAAGGCCAATTGAATGATTCGTTTGAATAAGGTATAATTAACTTTTCAGCTTTGGTATAATAGCTCGATCTTGATTGTTTTTCACGATGAGAAAATGCCGGGAAAAGTGTGAAATTTTCTTGAATTTAGACCTTAGGCAAGAGATGCTATAGCCATGTTGGGAAATTCATCAATCATAATAAGAAAAGTACTTCTGTTTTGTAGGAAGAATTGCGGTTTTCTGGTTCTCCTATTTGAAAAACTATGAATTTGTATATATATACATATATACATATACACAATAAAGAATGCGTTGACACTTTAATAAAATTTTTACTGTTTTTTAATTACTTTGAAAGGAAACATGCATGTGTCAATGCTGCCTATAGTTTAAGCAAACAAAAGAACAACAAAATGTTAAAAAAAAAAAATAATAAAAAGAAAAAAGTGGAAGGAGTTAAGGTAATAAAATAAGACAAATTTTGTATAATTTTTCCCTTAATTCAGTTTCCATGACGAAAAAAATGAAAACCAAAAAAAAGGTTTGATAACAATAATGACTTAAAAGTTCACTTTTGAAGATGAGTGAAAATAAGATAGTTTAGGCTAAGTTCATATTAGAGTAGAGTAGTAGAATAAGTTTACTTGACGGTTAAATAATTATATAAATATAGATTGTATTATGAAAATAAAGTTTTTCTTGCTTATATTATATCCTCGTGATTAACTTTTGTCATCCTGTTTTTCTTCCCTTATATTCCTCGCAGATTCAGGATTTAGTTTCATTTATTTTTATAAATTTACAAGGAAAATTTATGCATGAAGTCTCACTAAGAGAATTCCAAATCGCTCTCTTGGCTTTTTGAAGCTGTCTATTGAACTTCATTTTCTTTTCATAATTTAGATTAAAATAATCACGCTAATGACCGCCTGCTTACCTATTTTGGGCTAACAGTTGGAAAGGATTTTCTGAAAAATTACATCATGATCCGACATTTTAAGAAAGCGGGAAAAGAAAAATGGCGTTTTGACTTAACGGTTGTTTAGTATTAAATATTGGTACAAATCCAAACCAAATTCTTAAATTTAATTTTTTTTTTGTAATTCCATTCTATTTCCAGTTCACCTACGGTGGAACGTTTCCATTTATTGTTTTTACACGTAGAAAAATGAAAGATAAAGTTTTAGATGAAGGAATAATCACTTTATACAAAAAAATAATTTATTAACCAACTTTTAAGAAATAAACCAAGTTTACCTTTATGATCTATTATGTTCTAATAAACTGGTGAATTAATTGAAAACCTAAAAAGATCGGGAGCTTATGATCGGAATATAAACCTAAGATTCATTCCGTTTTTAAAAAAGTACGTATATAATTCTTATCTGAAAGTATTTCAACCATAGAAGTCGTTAAAATTTCTGGCGAACATCAAATGCAGCAATAAAAAATTTCTTTGAATTGGATTTTCGAATTATATTTAGAGTAAATTTCAGATTAAAAAAAAATTTTGATTATCTTCCTTTTTGTCAGGGTTTGAGCTTTTACTTTAAGACAGTGATGGCCAACCTACGGCCCGTGAAGGTGTTGCATGTGGCCCACTCTTTTATTCCTATATTCACATACGTATTTGGTGATTTTAAATTCTTTCTTATCTTTCTACAAAAGGACTAATTTTAAAATCCATATTTAATTTTTGCATACGTTGTGTACAGCAAAGTCAACTTTGGCCCCCATTAAATGAAATGTTGGCCATCACTGCTTTAAGATATTGTCATTGTCACTTCCTTCAGTATTTTAAATCACTGATGAATTATCAGAAACTCCCAAGGCTTTTTGACTTAATCTAAGATGCTTCATAATTTTCGATAAATAATCCTACTGCTAAAATTTGGTCTTTTGCATTGAGAAAATAGTCTCATTTACCTCAGCTCAAAATCCTTATTATATATTGTCGCAGTCTGTCGTACTTTTTAAATTTATAAATTTATAGTCGAAACTGCAGCTGCATTTAACACTTCCAAACACACTGTTAATGCATTACAAGGAATAAGAGAAATTAAATAAAATCAAATAAAAACAGATTTTAGTAATAATTTAATTTAAAAATAAAAATATTTTACACCAGAAATTTATAAAAATTAAAATATGCACAAAGGAATTAGGATTAAAAATTTTTAATGTGAAGAATTATAATTCATCCTGATCACATTACACTAAATTAAAACTAAATCTTAAAATTAAAAATGTAATTACCAAACGAAGTCGTTAGCTTCAAAGCAATTTTAGCATAATCAACATGAGAGTAGCAACAATGGCCGAGGATGGTGCTCATCAAGAGCCCTAAAAAGCGAAGATTTCTCTGTATGTCGTTTATAAATTTAAACACTGAGCCGGTTTTATCGAATATATTTTACATAACCTGGTCGTAAATATGAGTTTATTAAAGCTAAAGAGCACAACCACAAAAAATTTTATTTTGGGAATTTTTCTTCACGGTACAAAAATAATTTCTTTTATTTATTAATATTTGAAAACTGAAAAGCAAGAAGAAAGGCAATATCATAGAGTATTTTGCTTAAGAATATGTCTTTTCAAATGACAAAGTGAAGTTTTATTTTAAAACTGGTGATGCACTTGAAAAATGATAATAAAAATCATAATAACGTAAGGGCCTCATAATGCGCCTTAAGTAATTTAATGACGCCAACAGCACCAGATATACGGCATAAATAGCAACAAAACTGCAACAGAAATAACCTTAATTGCACAAAATTATAAAAGTTTTAACTAAAATTTTATTAAAAACCGTGTGAAAGTCGTCGTTAAAGGCTAACGTCGCCATAGTTGGAATTCCATTTTTCATACATAGCCAAACTAGAAGGCGATAGAGATGAACGAATCCTTTTTAGGGAATTTTTAAAATCCTGCAGCGTAATATTACGAACTTTTTTTATATCCATTGTTTTCATTTGTTCGGGGTTTAGCTCTGAAATAAAGAAATAAACTTGAGAAATGTTCCAGAGTCGACACGAAAGCAGAGTGACTTACCTCTGATAGGGCCTAAGGCCGCATCTTTTGCTAAGGCCGTCAAATCACTCCCTGAGTATCCATCGGTTAACCTGGCCATTTTTTCTAGCTCATTGTCGTTCAAAGGATTGTCATGTTTTGACAGCAAATGCTTTAATAACTGTTTTCTAGTGGAATGATCCGGTAAACTTACATAAATCCTTTTCGAAAATCGCCTGAAACATATCGTTGAGTGAGAAGGGTTTTCTTTTCGATCACAAAACAAGTATTTAATACCTGAGGGCAGCTTCGTCTAACTCTTGAGGTCTGTTTGTTGCCGCCATCACTAAAATTCTTTCGTCGGAACGCGACGGAAGGCCATCAAATTCCACTAAAAATTCAGTTTTAAGTCGTCGACTCGCTTCGTGTTCATTCTCTCGCCTCTCGCACAATAACGAATCTACTTCATCAATGAAAATTATTGATGGCTAAATTAAAAAATACTTCGTCAGCAATCGTTGCACCTCTTTAGAATACTCAGCTAACATTTCCACATTAAATGCATTTTACGAAGCTTACCTGAAGTTCTCTGGCCACAGCAAAAAGAGCTCTGACAAGTTTTTCACCCTCCCCCACATATTTTGAAGTTAAACTGGCCGCACTTATAGAAAAGAAAGTTGCATTGCATTCAGAAGCAACTGCTCTGGCCAGCAATGTTTTCCCATTCCCAGGAGGACCAAACAAGAGAAGTCCACGAGCTGGTGTTCTAAGACCGGTGAATAATTCAGGTCGCAGTGAAGGTAAAATTACCATTTCTTGTAAAGCCTGCTTTGCAGCCTGGAAACCAATGTTTAGGATTGAAATCAGTCAATAATGTTATAATTTATTAAATAATCATTAGTCCTACCTGCTGCCCAGCAATGTCATCCCATTTAACATCGGTAACAGATTCTTGAATTTCATCTAATATCATTTGAGCAAGTTTTGAATCAATACCTTTAAGATTTTCTGACTTTTGTGTTTTCTGTACAGGTTTGGTTGACTTTTGGTTTGAGGGTTTATGTACTGGTGATGTACCTGGTCCCTAAAAATAATTTATCAATTTTATATTTTATTCCAAATATAGAAAATAATTCTCTTGGAAACTAAATTTTTTTATTAGAAACTGCTTTTATGAGTCCTTATCTGTTGTATTAATTTTTTCCAATTGACTTACTGAAAATTGTCTTTTAAGTGCCGGGGGAGTTGAATTTGGTTTATGACTTTTACTTCCTAATGAGCCCAAATTTGGATTAGACCTGGAGCCCATATTTCTAGGCAAAGTATGACTTTTGTTTCCTTGTAAACTTGATTTTTTCTCAGCTACAGTTTTTTGTCCAGAGGCTGAAACAATTTATTATTAATCAAAAAATAATAAATCAGATTTAAAACCCTCATCTGCTTACCAAGATATTCTAAGCGATCTTTAGCCATGGAAAGATTGGTTTTCATTTTTTCATGAAGTCTTTGTGCTCTTTCCCATAGTTCTCCTTCTCCACCATTACATTCTACAGCAACACCTTTTTCTAATTCTATTATCCCTTTTTTATAATATTCAATGGCTAAATCTTTATGTCCTGAAAACAATATGATAACAAAAACCTGATAGTGGAAATTAGAAAACAATGATAATTTACACTTGTAATAATCATAACACAATTAAAAAGTGTATAATTTATAATTTAGTATCCAATAAAAGTATATAATTTATTAAATATAAAATAAAATATTACTTTAAGGTAAAATTACCTTCATTTTCCTCATCAATTTTCAATGCTTTTGATATATACTCAAAAGCACGTCGATGGTGTTGCTTTTGCTTCACCAATAAAATGTCATTTGTTGACACTGGTTGAATTTTAAACGAATTAGACATATTTTCTATTAGATCATATTCATTTTTATTTAGAGAAGTGTCTTTTTTGTTTTTTAACGATTTCGTTTTGAAGATGAACTTGGTAGAAATAGAGGCTAATGTGCCTAAGGTTTTCAACAAAAGGAACAGATGATATAGAATAGATCTGAGCAGATAAAATAAAATAATAATTGGAAACGATACGAAATAAAGATTTTTTTTATGAAAAGAAGAAATTTCTTCTTGAGCTTCGTTTTTAACTAATTTTTCCTCCTTCTTTGGATATTTAGAACTGTCTTTCCGAAGCATTCAGACATTCATTAAAATCATTATTTGCAGAAAGGGTTCACCGTTTTCCAAAAATCATATTATTTTTATTAGAGTTCGTCATTATGTCCGTTTTATTTTCAAAATTTCAAAAAATTAACACGGTTAAACCGAAGGAACATAAAAACTTGTTTATCCAAAACGAAGCACAGCATAATAATAACCAGAGATATTAGTTTCACAAAGAGAATACCTTCGACAACCAAATTGTCTTGTTTTATCTATGGCACGATATCACCGCCCTTACCGAGGACAAATCATTTTATGGCGCGCGATTTAAAATTGATTATAATGTTTATATTATTAGTTGTGGATAATCATTGACTTTTTAAAAGGTATTTTGCAACTGTCTTAAAGAAATCGAAGTGTATTTTGGAAATGAATCCCTTCACTTATTGACCGAATTATTTCCTAGGAATAAATAAAATTTCAAACCTTTTCGTACTCAATAATCATTTATACTTCAAAATATTTAAATAATTAAAATTTATATTTTTCGAGATTTTGATAGAAACTTAGAGGAACAAATCGTCGATTTTATTTTAAGTCTTTTTTTGCCTGTGCTTTTTATGGGTAAGTTATCCTAAATTATTAAAAATCCAAGTTATTGAGAAGCCATTCCATATAGGAAGTAATTTTTGTATAAATTCCAGGCATTCGGCTCCTTCCGCATTTTTTGGGTCCGAATGATACAATTCCCAAGAGGTAATATCGAGGTCCATTAATTCCATCATCAACCTGAATCATAAAACCGTATTATTTTGACAGAACTTAAATAAAAACATAAATTTATTATTTACCTTCATCAAAGGCCCTCCCGAGTCTCCACCGCAAGAATCCTTACCAATTATTCCTCCCGCACACATTTGCTTTGGTCCTAATTCAATGGAATCAGTTATAAATTTTTTGCAGTATGCATTGCTTACTATCGGAAGTTTGACAAACTGCAATTTCCTACTGTTCTTCCGAAGATCTGTGAGTTTATAAACAAATAATTTAATATTGGCTTCCCCTGTCTACCCTTATGAACTCACCGATATCGTATATTCCCCAACCGGCAACCTCAGCTATACTGCCCACGTAATCCTTTTTGAGGAGTTCACCACTGGGTAAGCAAATCGGTTTTATGAAAGCTGAAACCAATAATCAAATATGGAAGAATCAATCTAAAATTTCTTAACGAAGTTTTTTAGGCTCACCCGAAAATTTTATGTCATCTGATAACCGTATCAAAGCAATGTCACTTTGTAAAAGAGGTACATTATAATTCCGAGGTATTAATATGTTGTAAGGTTTTATGTCAACGACAGGCTCGGCACAAAAATTGTCTTCACAGTCCGGATTTGTTTCGGTGTTTTGTTCCCCAAGACGGACAATTGAACTGTAATAATAGGCAATGATTTTATAATCTCATAAGGTTCGCTTTTTGCAGAGTACTGTGCAATGTTAAAAAATTCATTAATTTGCTTACATACACTCTCAAACCATTTGGAAGATTATTTACACAATGGGCGGCGGTCATAACTACTCTAGAATTTATTATAGCTCCACCGCAACGAAAGCTTATCTCCTTAGATCTCGGGGTAGAATAACCTATTCTAGCGATCCATGGGTAGGCGCCCAGAGGAGCATCAACTCCTCCAATTATTCTAACGCTGGACACTTGACCGCAAATATCATTTGGGATGAGATTCCAGTTTTCGTGTCCTGTGGGATCTGCGAAAAATCTGAGTAAAGATCGCTTTGGATTTTTAGTAGATTTTGATAGGAGCCAACAAAAAACTGCAATTCAGTAACAATTTAAGGAAAAAAATTTCTTCACAATCTCAAAAGAAGCTGATCTTAGCAACTCTTTGGGAAATTATTTAGAATAACAATTTTTACATCATAGAATTTAAACAAACTGTGGAATTAGAATTGAGCTTTACCTGATTTAAAAAAATTTTAAAATATTCTACCAATACAAGGCGTACTCCCATGATTATTTCTAAACCTTACCAAAATCTTTTGCAATTCCAATCGCAAAAAAAGCCGCAAGAATGCATATTTTCATCACGGCGTAATTTTCTGCAAATGTGAACCTGAAATACTGATTAGAGTCATTTAATCGGATTGTTTTTCACAAACATTCCTTGATACGCTAAATCAAGTTCATGCGTTGGTCCATTCCCGCCAATCTCGTGTTTAAATGGCTAATAAAACAATCAGCATCGGAAATATCTAAACCACGGTCACCATAGATTCTTTAAATAAGCCTTTGTCATTATTAGAATTACAATCGCTTTTTTAAATATCGATAAAATTAACTGATATAAAACAATTTGTTATTATTAAATCAGGTGTTTCCTTCCTGTAAAGTTCATAAAAGCGTTAATGTATACCTAAATTTTTATCTAATTTTAAACGTCATAAACTGTTCCTAACGATTATTGGTCCGATAACCATCGACATTAACTACTCAAACAAAAGCAAATATGCCGGTGGACAAAACTGATTTATTAAAAAATCAGGAAGTTTTTTTGTTAAATAAAATCATATTGAACTTTTCATTAAAGTTATTATTATAATGATTTTATACAAATACAAGTCTTATTCATAAAAAAATCATTACATTTCATTTCACCAAATTTTATAATATTCTTCAAATTAGTACGAAAAGCCATATGTGTTTTTTAATAGGAATTTATTAATTTATATTTAATGGATTAATATTTTACAACTCGGGATTTTAAAAAACACCCTGAAGAAGTAGGTAATGTAAGTTCGAAAGAAGTACTTTAAGTTTGGGATGAATTTATTTTCGGTGCCCTTGACTTTAAATTCTAAAATTTTCCAATTTGAAAAAAAAATAATACCTATGTTATTTCTTAAAGTAACACTTTTGAGATACCAGAAATGAACAAAATTCTTTCACCCAAGACCATTAATTCGTTTAAGCTGTTGTTTAGAAAATGAATTTAAGATCAAAATTTAATCTCGAATTTCTGAAAAAAAATAGTAACATAAGGGCATTTTTATAATATCTATAACGGTCTCTTTTAAATATTTTATCCTCGTCAGGTGTGATTTTTGTTATATTATAAGGCCTGAATTGAAAAAAAGAATTTAATTTTGCAATGTTGGCAGAGGAGACTAAATTCTTCTGCTCCTGCTCCATTTTTTCGAAATCCAATTCAGTATAAATGGCAGGAATGTTATTTCTTTCTTCGCGGTCATTTTCGCAGGGGATTTTAAGAACAGCAGGAAAGACTGTACGGCGACCCTCGGCCGAACAGGTAATTATTAGTTTTTCGTTTTTTTTCGCGATGATTGCTAATTAGTTGTTGAGGTAATTATTTCGCCCTCATGCGCTCCTTTTACCGAATTTGAGTGTTTCACATTTTCTATAACTCTATTTTTGATATGTTGTCTAAAAATAAACTTTTTAGGATCGTTTTGCCCGTAATTCTGCTATAAAAATTTTCAATATGATTAATTTCAAAGCTAATGAGGGGGTTTTTAAATTTCAATTTTACAAAATAATGCTGTTGCAAAAATTTTTCTTGGATTCACAAATAACTTAAATTCCATTTTTGTTCTTAGGGGTTACGCCAGTTAAGAACGTTTTATCGTTGTAGTGATCAAAATTTTCTCAATTCTGGAGCTTTATGTTCTCTGCCTTTTAAGTAAGTAAATCATCCTGCTTTCCCAAGGTTAAATTTTGGGTCAAAGTTTACCTTTATTTTCAGCACAAAATTTTCAATTATCAGCCAGATTGTAAATTAAAGTCATTTTATCATTTAGAAATTGACTTAAGTAGAAAGTGGAGACTAATTTTTACATTCCTTAATTTTATTTCAGTATTGAAGTCATTTTCATAGGTTTAATAAAATTGAGGGTATTTTGAATTGTCAGTCAATGAATTAATAATTCTGAATTGTGATTTATTCATTTGTGGAGTTGAATTTTTATGAAAACTTGATTTATCCAGCATAATTCTATGCCCTATAATTTAAGACTTTATTCTAATTATATAATTTTTATTTTCAAGAAATTAAAGATTTTTTCTATTATTATTATTATAATAATTATATTTAAAACTGCAGTCAAAGTTTTGTTAAAAATTGATGATTTATTTGCAATTAAATATAATTTATTATTTTGACTGAATACAGTGGAAATGGGAATAATTAATGCTTAAATTTTTATATGGTTAAGATGGAAATAATTCAAAGTATGTTTTGTTCAATTTTAGATCTTCATCTCAGTTCACTAGTAAAAATTGGTCTCACTGTAGAAGAAGGATACATTTTACACCTGTTTTAGGTATGTTATTATGTGCTCACTTCTGAATGTGGATTTTTGTAGAGTGGTATTTTACAGAAAAGTTTTTTCCAGGTAGTGATACGAAAGATGTGGTTGTACCTCCATTTGCTGATTCAGTGTCGGAGGGTGATGTAAGATGGGAGAAAAATGTAGGAGACACAGTTGCAGAAGATGAAACTGTTTGTGAGATTGAAACAGACAAAGTAATTTCATATTTCTGATCTTTTGAATTTAGTACTTTAATTATTAAAAATATTACAATTGTCGTTGTTTTTATTTGCAAGACATCAATAGCTGTTCCAGCCCCAGGAAATGGAGTCATTGAACAGAGATATGTGGAGGATGGAACAACTGTCAAAGCTGGAGAAAAGTTATTCAGAATCAAACTGGGAGGTATAAGTTTTTGTTCATCATCATTACTAATTCCAATCATGGAACTAAATATAAAAATTATATGTAAACCAGGGGTTGCCAAACTTTTTTGATGATTGCCCCCTATATAATTTTTGGAAATGTCCATAGACCCCTACAAATTAATTTTCAGGTAATTAAAATAAAACTATAATGAGAAACAGTAAGTAAAGTAGCTACAGATTTTTTACTTCTTAATGAGTTAATATTTGTGTGATTTGCATATTAAGAACTGTTTTTCCTTCAAGTCCCAATACACCCCCATTCAACCCCTTGGCTCAAATAGACCTTTGGAGTCTAAATTGACCACGCAGGGCGACCCCCGGTGTAAACAAATTCAGAAATGGAATATATAATTGATTTATTTTTACTTAGGTGGCGCACCATCCAAACCTAAACCTGCTGCTGCTGAGGCTGCACCCCCACCACCTCCGCCACCACCTCCCAAAGTTGACGCTCCAGCGGCAGCCCCTCCAGCTGCTGCACCTCCACCACCCCCTAAACCCGCAGCCCCTCCTGCTCCTCCTTCTGGACCTAAGGCAACTACTCCACCTCCACCTCCTAGGCAGGTACCTGCTGCTGGTGCCACAGTTAAGGTAATCATTTTTTATTGTGAAAAAATTTGAATTTGTTCTGATGCGAAAAATTGTTTAAAATTGTGAAAAAATCTCGAATAGGTTCCACCGAAGGATTATAGTAAAGAAATCACCGGAACAAGAACCGAACAACGAGTCAAAATGAATCGCATGCGACAGAGAATCGCACAGAGATTGAAAGACGCCCAAAATATTAACGCTATGTTGACCACGTTTAATGAAATAGACATGGGGTAATTTCTGATAAAGTTTTGGCGTGTTTTACCTGGTAAAAGATTTTTTTATAAAACATTTTTTTATAACAGGAACATAATGGAATTCAGGAAGATGCATCTCGAAAAATTCCAGAAAAAATACGGCCTCAAACTGGGATTCATGTCCGCCTTTGTGAAGGCATCAGCTTATGCTCTTCAAGATCAGCCAGTTGTGAACGCAGTCATTGATCCTACCGGAACCGAAATTATTTATAGAGATTACGTGGATATTTCTGTGGCGGTCGCCACGCCAAAGGTTTTCCTTTGATCAAGTCAAAAACCCACGTCTTAGGATGATCCCAAGACTTGATGTAAATTCTTTCCCCGCAGGGTTTGGTGGTGCCCGTGCTGAGAAACGTCGAAAGCATGAATTATGCGGACATTGAAATGGGTATTAACCAGTTGGGAGAAAAGGCTCGTAATAACGCGCTAGCCATTGAAGACATGGACGGAGGTACCTTCACAATTAGCAACGGGGGCGTTTTCGGCTCACTTTTAGGTACACCTATAATAAATCCTCCTCAGTCGTCTATCTTAGGCATGCACGGAATTTTCGATCGGCCCGTCGCCAAAAATGGCCAGGTAAATCTCTTTCACTGCAGGTTTTTAATCTCCTCTGGTTTGGAAATCAACATAAGTTTCCCTTCCAGGTGGTTATAAGACCGATGATGTACGTGGCGTTGACATATGACCATCGTCTCATTGACGGACGTGAAGCTGTTATGTTTCTCCGGAAAATTAAGGACGCAGTGGAAGATCCTAGAATAATATTGGCCGGCCTGTGAAAAGTAAGGGCTAATAAAAGTTCCTACTGCATTTATCAGCTGTGAGTGGGTTTGAATCGATTGCCTGATCGATAAATATGCGATAGTTTCTCCACCAAACTAATATATTAATTAAAAGGAGCTGATTGGCGTATAACAAAAGGATCTGATCTATTTATTCGAAATTAATATACAAATGTTTCTGCACATTTACATCGTTCTTGTCCTATACAAATTTCTTTGATATAAAATGTTATATATATTTATTTTAATTCTTTAGTAAATATTCCATTAGTGACACAAAAATGTTTGCACTGTTTTCATTTTTAAAACTTTTTTTTTCTCTCGAAACATTCTGGAGTTATAATAAAATAAAGAAAACTGTTAGCGCAGAGTTTCATGTTTTTTTTTTCTGCAGTTCTATTTAAAGTAGCTCTCCTATCGTTAAAAAACGGGAGTATGCATTATTTTTTTTAAGAGTGTTTTATTATATATCGGTAAAGGAATCAAAAAGTGATTCCTTTTTAAAATACTAATCCAATCAAATTTGATTTAGTTTCGAATTGACTATAAATTGTTAACAATTATCCAGTTTCTTTACAAAATAAATGGTAATAACTAAAACAGTTTATTTTTTTCATAAATATTTATAAACGATTTGAATTATATAATGCTGAGAGAATAACAGTACTTTTTGTAATTCATTAAAAATGTCTGTATAATATTTAATAATTACGCAGCCATTTCTTTTAGCTTCTGCATGAGGTGTTTCACATTTAATAACTCACACATAGTGAAATTTTTTGGCATGTCTGATATTCAAACGATCAAACAATTAACATTTTCCATCCACCGATCCATAAAACATTTAATACTTAGCCTTTTCATGCAAATCAAAAGACCGGAAAACAACCCTTTCATTGGAATTTCATTGTTTGGGGTTGAAAATAATTCCAACAGTGACAAATTATACTTTGTCTTGTACAACTCGAACCTAATTAATTTTCCTGATTTTTTAATTTCAGGGTAGATAATTGCACTGTTAAGGAATAATATCAGTATCAGTATTGAAAGCGGAAAGCACTAAAAATGTTTTATTTCACTGAAGATTTTCAAGGTTTTAAGTAAACGGTGGCTTTGGGCTCATTAAAACTGGGTAGATTCTCTTTTTTTTTTTGGAAGTTAGACGAATAAAGGAAAATGTAAATTTATGTATAATTTTAATACTGTATTATTAATTTATTATTTGTCTATTATACTTTTTAAAGAGTACTCTTATTCTGCAAATTACATTTGGATCTAGACATCCGTCTTGGAGTTCACAGACACCCTAAGCCGTAGATGAAACTGCCAGTTTTTTCAAATGCTCCATAAAAACTTGTAAACTGACGTCGTCAGTCAAGACAGGCGCTCCACTTTCCTGCAAATGTGAAAGTAAATAACGTAAATCAATTGAGTCACATCAAATTGCGAATCCCTGACAGAAGCTAAGTCAGAAAAAGTAAAGTTTCGCCAGCATTTCCCGATGAATCATTTCAAAGCACCCGCTAGAATAAGCTACGTTTTGATAATTACTAAAAAGAATGTAAATTTCTATATTACTCCAATGTTAAATAAATCTGGAAGAAATTTCAAGATCGGAAAATATAGTTTGCATTACTTATTGGCTGATTTGCAAAACCCTTCCAAAAATTATATTTACAGAAACGGAAGAATTCTTGTGTGTGGCAATAACTTATTTGACCCTAAATTAAGGTTCATACGTAGGAACAACCTTAAGCGGTGTGAATGACTTTCCCAATTTTAAGAATTGCGCCGAATTATAACGGCAAAATAATCGATGAACCTCCTAAAATTATTAATTTTATAAAGAAAATGAAAGATTATAGGATGAAATATATTTAAATGAGCTAAGAGAACGAAGCCCCAAGGCCCCTGAAAGCGAAAAAAAGTGAAAAAATCAAAGCTCAACTCCATCACCATAAATGAAAAAATTCGTACCGCGCTGGGTATGGGCATCTGCTGAAAAGAAACCGAAAAAGAAATTAAAACGTTTATAAAAAAATCTGAATCTAAAAATGTACGGCGCTTTTGGAGAAGGGTGTGACTTAATTTAAAAAAAAAAACACTGTAACACTCACCCCACCATAAGCATACATGTTGTTGTGAGTCTGAGATGGATTTACTTTTGACAGCAAGAAACGAGCCTGTAAAAAACATCAAACAGTAAGCGGTTATCTTTTAATTAATACTTTCATAAAAGGCTCAAAATAATTTTTGGCAAACCTGAGATCCGCCCTGTTCGGTGTCTATATAACGCGGCATTGGGAATCTCGTCTGCAGAATTTCTTGCGCATCATCAACTGGAGCCTGAAGCAACTGTCGGAAGTTTTCATACTCCGGCAAGTCCTGGTACCCCTGCGCTCGCCATTGCGCAATAGTCTTGGACAAACACAAAAAGTTTAATTACGCCTCCATTTTTTTTAAATACTCATGAAGATGACGCGTGGCTCACCTCTCCGTGAAATATCAATATTTGAAAAAATGTATCCATAAGGAGTATTCTGTCCGGCTGGATACTGCTCGAGTCTAACAGTACAGGCTCGGGAGGGCCGTTAAAACTGTAGCTATATAAAATAGGCTGAATCATGATGAGAGATTGCGTGAGGTCTTCTTTCATTAACATATGCCTAAGGTACACATAAAAACCATTATTAAACGGAACAAGGGCGAGCACAGACTCAAACCCACCTGTAAAATGAAGTTTCATCAGGACTGTTGTTAAAAACCTGTAAGAAATGCGATCTTCTCAAATGATACATAAACTGAGGATACAAACTGAAGTTCTCCGATAACCGAAAACTGTTCGGGTCATCTTTTGAATATTCTCCAAATTTCTGACACTGAAAGAAAAAACAACGGTAAGGGAGGATCATTATTGAATTAAATATTAAAATCAATGTAAAATCTATTTACCAAGCGAATGAGCATTCTGTCAACCCATCTCAAAACATCAGGACCTTCTTCCGTATCCGCTCTCCATACTACCGTTCGGGCCATCAATACGGCTGCAGCTTCCTGATCGAATCCCGCGCTTATATGATGAATGTTAACCCCGGCATCCGCCCAGCTGCAATGTTTACTCATTATTAATAAACGAAAAAAATAATTAGTTTCGAAGCACTGGTTTTTGAATAATTACTTTCGCGCCAATGTTGTAACTCGTATTCTGCGCTGACCGTTCGCATGCTGATACTGGGTGATAAACTGAATGCAACCCCTTCCTCCCTGGGGTATAGGAGCCGCGTGCTGTTAACAAAAGTTTGTTCGTGTTATTTTACTCCACGCTCATCCGAATAATTTAATTAAACGTGAAGGTATACCTGATTGACCACTTCGAAAAAGAAGGAAATCGTAGAATTGGGAGTGAAAGTGCACATTTTCCACTGGCAGGTCCCTCCCAATCCTGTTTCCGTATCCGAAACAGAAGGTCCCTTCACATTCAAAGACAGGCAGCATCCAATTGCTCCCGAGACTTTTAATTCCCGTGAGCATTTTACTTCGATTGTACCGTTGAAGGCCATTTTCAAGTCCCCTTTAAGATCCCTGGCGAAAACTCTCTGGTATGTTTGTTTGAATAAAGAAGAATTAAAAGAGTCGCCCATTACCATATGACCACTGAAAAGGAAATATTTAATTAACGTTCTTTTTTTAATTTTTACAACCAAAGACGAGTTCACACATACCCAGTAGATGTGCAACAGGATTTCATTTCTAACAGACCAGTTTGATCTAAAGCGCAAGAATATATATCTATGGCGTGGCCGTTTGTGGCTGCTCTCAGCGCCAGTGATTCATAATGCTTGGTAGCTTTCTTCATATATTTTGCATTATCCTTTTGAATGTCATGATGAGAACGTATTGGATGTTTCAGTTCGTCATCGAGAACTTGACCAGGTCCTTGAGAACAAGGACCACCTACAAACAACATTATTCTGGCACCGGTGTTGGGATAAGTGCACTGAAAGAACAATAATACAACTTATTTACTGTAGTGAATATATGTACATAAACTATTTTTGCTGAAGAATTCTTACTTCCAACAAACCAACAGCAACAGAAAGAGCGACTCCAGTTGAGCGTAGTGCACGTTTCCCCGTGGCTACAGGCCAGGGATCTCTCTGTAGCTCACCTAGCAGATCAGTTAAACTCATATCACATTTGTGAATGGGTTGGAGAAACCTGAAATTTTTTATTTAATTAATTATTCAGTTCAAATGAAGTTTAATAAAGTTAATGAAGCAGAATTTACTTGTTAGCAGGTGGTATAGGCTGATTGTGAGGACCTCTGCTCTGTGGCGGTTGTTGTGTGACTGCAGCATATTTTCCAATCCCAAGCATTTCCTGTATTTGTTTTGCAGTTAAGTCTTTAGTACCGCGGAAAACATAACTTTTTGAAATTCCTTCACAACCTAATTCATGCACCTGTAATATTTGATTTTGTTTACAAGCTATCTTGGTTGAAGGAACACACTAACAGAAAGAGACTTACTTGCACCATTCTGCCAAATGTGATAAGGCCTATTAGGGCATTTGGTGGTAGTAAACTTAGAGACATTTGGAGGGAATCTTTAAGTGCTCCTAGCTCTTCATCATCTATACATGTGTCTACTACAAGAAGAAATATTGGAGGCAAACATTGTGCTCTCTGTAAAGATGTAACATAAAAGTAAAATCATTTCCAAAAAAAGAAAACAAAGGCTTTGTAAAAAGTAACTTACAACTAATGTGTACTCAATGGTAGAACATAAAGGAATTAATTCAGCAGGTTGATTTTGCTCTGATATTGCGGCATACTGAGGTGGAAACTAAAAATAAAATCAAAGGAGTAATTTTGTTAAAATTAAAATCTAATTAAGAAACTTATTGTGAGTAAAGATAAGTTTAATTTTACTTACAGGATTTCTCTGAAAACAAAAATTGCACACCCACAGTTTGGCATGATAATCGACTTGGCAAAGTGGATTCAAAATGGCTCTGCAGGTGCTTCTTGTGCATAACACAGGATCATACTGTATCGGAGGTAAGTCTAAAATTAAGAAATAAATCAACTGATAATTTATCATAAAAATCAATATGCCAATATTAAGTTATTAAAACTTGCTTTTATTAATTTTGACCAAAATTCAACTGAAATTATATTTGTATTTTTATTTTGCCAGACAAACTTATACAAAACCAGATAACATTTTACTTTTATAACCATATTGGTGGCTTTAAAATAATATTAATGAATTATATTTTAAATAAATTAAGTATTTAAAAATAAGTAAATCTTTGAGAGGATAAATTTACAGAAAAATTTGTAAAAGAAAAAAGAATTCAGGATCTTACCAGGACGTTCTTTGAGAGGTTGGTAGAGACAACCTAATGGTACAACTAATTTAGTAGCTTCAACCCTACTGGAAGGCCATACATTCCATGTAAATCTAATACCATCTCTATCTTCATTTTGTTGAATAAACTCCTCGTAAGTAGCCATAATGCACAATGTAATGTTATAAAACGGTGGAGGTCATGTACTTTGCTGAAATATATGTGATTAAAATAAGTATTTATAATAAAACTGCGATGAACTAGAGAAAAAAGCTACTGGAAGATTTTAGAAATTTATCAGCGCAAAATGCTTACAGAGAATAATTTAAAACATGAAAAGAAAGATGTATATGAAACTTACACGTCATTCAAAAACAAATCCTGATGACATCTCACCAGAAGGAAACTGTAGAGAAATAGTTCAATTGTTCTGCTTCCACGTAAAATTTGAATTTTACCGCCAATTCTTTCATATAACATTTACCGAATAGCAATCTTTTCATCTAGTTATTTTACGGCTTAAAAACCGGTCTTTAGTGTAAAATTAAATTACTTCATGCTTTAAAAGATGAAAAAATGAGGGTAAGAACTATAAAAAAATGCATGACACTCTGAAAAATAAATACATATGTATTGATCTATAACATGATTTTTTATAATAAAATCAGTACTGACTAAAATTTAACATTTAAATAAAGCCGTGCAGAATTAACGGAAGATGGTTATAAAATTTTAACCTAATTCATACTACAGTGAAAGGAAAACAATCACCAACTTGAATGCAGTTGTATAAATCAAAAAGTTATAATATAAAAAAAGAAGAGGTAATTTACAACATATTCATGAAATGGGAGGGATTGGAATAAATGTTATAATCAATATTGGGTCTGACAATAAGTAGAATCTTTTTCATGAGTACAGAAAAAAAGTTAAACCCAAACAGTTCAGTGATTTGAAATTAAAAACAATTTTCATTTTCAATAAATAATATTCTAAAACATCCAATTTTAATAAATAAAAAAAAAATCATGTTTTCGTTCGACATAATTTACTCTTTAATGTTTCTAATTGTTTTTTAAATTAAAACATACAAATCTTGATTAATCTAATAATTATCCTAACTCATAACAGCAAGAATTATTAAAAGAAACATTCAATAATTATTTACAAGGTTTAATTTTTTTAAAGTTTATTCGTTGTTAAAACTGTACCCTAAGTTTAAAAGTAAAAGGAATAACGTTTTTGAAATATTTAGTTAAAATGTATTCTTATATTTGATATTTTCAAAGATTATTTTTAGCTCTCTTCCACCCAGAAAATTCACAAAAACCTCAAGCATACCTTCTTCAGTGCACAACCATGTTCTTCAACATGAATCATTCATTTCCTTAGGGAAAATACAAATATTCAGACGCTCATTAAAATCAATAATTAGCAAAACAATTTGCTTTTTGTCATTCAACTAGAGCCGTGAAAAGGAATTAAGTCATTGGGGAAAACCGTTTCTTATTTTATTATAAATTTTATATCCCCGACTGAGATGATAACATCACTCGCAGAACTTAACCGAAAGCATAATTCAGTTCTGCAAAAACCGAGGTGATTGATTAAAAAAAAACTTTATCAGTGTTCACCCAGACAAATCGGGCCTCAAACTCGTTGGACCCAGTAAGTAAAGCCCCTTCAGTCTTCCCTTATCACGACTCTGCACCCAATTAGATTTATTCAGGCATAACTGGGGAAATCATAATAACAACAGATCCATAAACTGTTCAATATATAATAATAAAACAAAAAATTTATCTACAATTCTATTAGAGATGAAAGATCGTCATGAGAATATCTTTATTTAATTTTTTCATTAGAGTACTTCTATCTAAACTTACACTATACTAAAAAAAAACTCTTTGAAAACCTTAGAAAATTTTTTTATTTTAATTTATTCTTTGGTATTTCAATGAACAATGTATACTGTTATTTACAGATAACCAATTTTTATAAAAAAAATATTTACAAGAACTCCTTCAGTATTTCTTTCAACGTGGAATTTCATTTTTGCAAAATTTAGCGACTCTTTTTTTTAATGGCTTGGCAAGGCAGCATGCTGTTAATTTCTAAGAAAAACCCTTAAGATTCATTGTAGTCAAAAATAAATGTTGGTTTATTTTCGCGGATGGGACTGACAGTTTTTTACAGGAAATTTAATTAAACTCGAAGGGAAGGGGTAATTATATGCTCGCAGTTTTCGACTTTTCCCATTTCTTTTTCCGTTCATTAATTATTCTTGTAAAAAAAAATTTTTATGATCGACAAAATACAGTGAGGGAAATCTCTTATCAGAGATGAGGGGTTTATTTAGGGAAAAGAGACAAATTAGTTTTCGTGGAAGTTCCCTAAAAAAAGATTGAACAGCCATTGCCTTTCTCAAAAATTAGATAATAAATTCCAATGAAACGAGAAAAAAAAGAAAAGCACTTTGTGAAGAGTCGTTTGTTGTAATTTTTATCACTTTTTATCACCGCACTGAGAAGAGTTGGAACATCGGAGTTCGAACTACAATTTTTTTGCCTCTTTTCACCGGCTTTCTCAAGTTTATTAATTAATTTGAAACAAAATATACAATAAAAAAACATTCATCGTTATAAAGTATATAAAAATATTTTTATTTTCAAAATCGAGAACCGCTCCTCTTCTGTTTGATAAATTAAACTAATCAGCCAACGATTTTCTTCACTACTTTTTTTATTATACATGTTAATCACTTGTTTTCATTTCTAAATCTTTATTTAATATTAAGGGTTGTTTAATTTTATGGTATCAACTTACTATTTTAGGGTTTTACTATATAAAACTCCTATTAGAAGATAATGAACGAGAAAATTTTTTTAAAAACACCAAATTGTAAAAATGTAAAAATTTTGTTTTCTATTTGCAGTTTCATAAAAATTATTCCTTAAGCAGTTGGACACAAAACATTGAACGATATTTATATTCATCGAAGACAAACATTTGTACAAGTATACCCAAATTTTTTGTAAATATATTTCGGATAATAAAGCTTTTGCAAAGATCAAAATAATTTACCTCATAAACTTCAAATCAAATCGTTTGATTACACCAATGTCGTAATTTACAACAAATTTTTTCTGAATATTTCATGCAATGCCCGATTTACAATAGATGAAAACAGTGGAATTATAAACACTATCTTTAAGCAATTTCTCGATGAAAGAAAATCGAAAATTACTGAAGGTTTTCCTATGTAATTTTATATTTTTTTTGAGCGATCGTATCAGTTTTAGTTTATTTCAACGTGATTTGGAGCAACATTAATTACTGACAAAAAAAAACAAAAATTCACATAAAAATTTTTTTTTAAAAATAAATACAGATAGACTGAAATATTGACAAAAATTTACATTTAACAACAAATGTGGTCCCCAACAAATTATCGCATTTCAATTGATGTGCAACTTTTGGCACTGTATTGTAGAGATCTTTTTTTAAAAAATTAAATTTTTCCTAATGGTATTTAGAAATTCAATATTTTTCAAGCCAAAAGTGAAGACCTGTTTTTTCTTTTGATGCGAAATTATAAAAATAAAAACTCAATCTCAACTAAAACTATGAATTTTTTAAAATCGGAGGATTATAATTTTGTAACGGGCGTGATTTAGTTGAATAAACCGGAAATGACGTTCCCGAACCGTGTTCGAAAAACTCTCATTTCAAGCACCCTTCCGTACGATTAATTCTGAGCTAAAACAAAAGGAGAAATTGTAAAAATTTCTGTTGAAATGTTGAGCAGGAATACAGAATTTCGCCGCATGGAGGCAACTTGTTGAGATCACAAGACGGTATCCAGAGTTTCCAGGGACTGGAGGATGCGCTCATCCCTCGAACACCACTCCACGAGTTCATCAATTGTTACGACGCCATCTTTGTTTGTGTCAATTTGCTAAACAACAGAAATACGTTTATTAATTTTTATATTCCGCAATTTTTTGCTTGAAAACAACCTAGTTTCGTTTTTATTTTCATTCCGGCTTTGTGAATAATTGCAAATTTTTGTCATTTTCCCTCAACTTCCGACACATGAGGCCAAATCTAGTCATTTTTTTCATAAATAAAAAGATCAAGTAATATTTTCTCAAGTTTATTTTAAATTGAAGATTATTCCGATCACAAATAAATAATTTAAAACGTTTTAGAATATTTAATACGTCACTTAACGATTTTCCATTAAAGTAATTTTTGTTACAAATATCAACTGCAGAATCTTTTCCTTTAAAATTAATAATATTAATTAAACTTAAATAGGAAGAAAAAGATAATTATGTCAGCACCGAAATTTTGGGATTCGTTTCAGGTCTTTAAAAAATTATTTTCGAGTCAGAGAAACGGGAGCAAATTTCCAACTGAAAGCAGTGACATTTGAAACTGCTCGTTTTCAGCTTCGCTTACTTTTCATGACACACTTTTCTCGACCAGATTGCCATCATCGGATTTCATTTCGATGGCGGATTAACCTGAATTTGCACCTTAATTTATCTGAAATTTTTTCAATCGGCTTTGAACATTAATTATCTCGAAATGATGGACTTGGGTCTTTGAACACATTTTGAATTATATGTTATAAATTCATTTATTGAAGAATGCAAATGAGGGCTGTTCGACGCGAATTTTTATAAATTTCGAATCAGCGCCCTGAGAAACTTAAAAACTCTTTTCTAACTTACATGAAATAATTTTTCTACATGCTCTTTCGCCGAATTCTCTTCCACCTGAGGCTCTGTATAACGACCGAGCATTTCATAAATGCTCGTTACAACGTCGAGCATTTCGCTTTTGGTAATGAGACCATCTCCGTTGAGGTCGTAAAGTCCGAATATCCATTGCAGCTTTTCTTGTATACTTCCCCGAGATACCTTCGAGAGAATGGTCAGGAAGTCCTGCGAACATTAAAAGTTTTACACTTTGGCGCCAAAAGTTTTTTTAAGACTCTTTTCTGTTTTGATTCTCTCGTCGAAAGTGCACTTACGATAGTATAAATCAAATAAATAAATTTTATTACGTATATGCTACTCTTATGAGAAAAAACTATGGGGAAATTGACTCATAAATAATGTTTTCGCATGCAGCATTTGGCTTATACGACTTTCCCTTAGAATTTTCGAGAGCTCAAAATAGGTTCTCCATACATTTTGTGCGGGACAGCTTAAGTAAAGTTAATCATCGGGGGAAAGAAGAAATGGAAGTAAATAAATAAACGGACTAGGAAGCAGAAGCTAATCTTCCTGCAAGAAAGCTCATAAATTCTACTCGCGAGCGATAAAGAAACGGACTTGTTAATGCCACTGATGATCGAAATTTTTCAGGGCAGATTTCTCGCACAGGATTTGACTTGATTTCTAAAGACGTTCCACCGAGACAATCAAAATTAAAAATGAACATTTCATTAAACGGCGGAGATTACAAAAGTAAACGCTGATTCGGACGCCATGTTTTGGGCGCCTTTGCTGACGGCACCAGGACTCCCCAGTTTTTTTTTCTTACCATTAATTGAAACTCCTGCAAAAAATTTGATTAATCCGATTCTTTTCTTGCTTTCATAAAAAAGAATTTTAAACCCTTGTGAGCAGTTTATATTTTATCTCGAAAAATTAATTTACATCTTTTAGTTTATTTTAAATGACATCGCGGGGCTTTTAATTTATTCTTTAAACTTTCTAAAGCGTTACTTTTCTTTTAATAATTTATCGCTTTATCTTTGCCTTGATTTTATTTTGAAAAGCAAAAATTTTATCGATAAATTCTTAACTGGAGAAACAAAGTTTCCGACTTGCTTAGAAAATAGTTTACGAATTCAAATTTAAAAAAGGCATTTGCTCTGACATCTTTCATGTCGCAACTGTTCTGAATTTTTTTCTGGCGATTTCCCATCTGTACTATTTTAACCGTTAAATGTCTTCCATCAATTTCGCTAGACGAACAAGTCTACCTTCTCCCATTCTCTCCATCGGGACTTCCTATCCCATTTACTTTAATCGCAGCAACAATTCCCTGGTTACCATGTGCGACCCAGAAATGTGTGACACCCTTCTCGTCTCCTAATTCCCGTGATTAGCTTTTTTTTGATTTTTCTCTTGGAAAAACCGTTTTCAAATTTCCCTTGTACTTTATCCAACCTCCCTCAGATTTAAACTGTCTCTGCAAAAGGGTTAATCTCAAAGTTTTCTTCGCTGAACCATATAATAGAGTGATGCCCAATTTCACAATATGGTTGCCAAACTTGAGTTTGGTGTAATTTGGCGGTGCACAACGTAAGCGAAAATTAGTCTATTTGCCGAAAGGTAAGAAAGAATTAAAACCATCCGATGTTTATTTTATTAGTGCGATGTCTGCAGTTGTTTTTCAGAAACAGTTTCGGAATGTTTGGGCCATAATAAAAGAGCGGGCCACATGCAACACCTTCACGGGCCGGATATGGCCCAAGGTGATAAAAAAATTGAAATACATACGGTATCTCATCTAAGGATGTCACGAATATATGTAAAAATTTCATCAAAGTAAGAATTTCATTTTTGTGAACGTGCTTTGTTCTATTTATTTAATTTTGAGTTATTTATTTGTTAAGGAAACTTGAAGAATTCTTGGAATCTTCTCGACTTTAGAACATTATAAAACATTTTTCGCTTATTATGGTATTACAGAAATTCCCTCCGGTGAGAGAGTCATTCTTTCGAGTACTATTGATAATACTATTACAGGACTGCATTTATTGCATTCTTTCTTCTCTATTGGGAAGTTTTTTCCCCCCCTGTAAAAGAATGAGCATATAATAATAAATTTAATGGCTCAAACTCTAGTGTTTTTCTCGGAACCTTTTTAAGTGCTCTCAATAGCACTTATCCGGAACTTGCACTTACGCTGGCGAGGTTTGATTGAAAATTAATGGGAATTTTCGTTTTGGCAAAAGCGATGCTTCATAATTCATCATGCTGTTTCTCCATTACAGATATTTCCACCTCACACCTCACTTTCCGCCCAGTAAGAGGTTCATAAGCGATCAGTAGTTGTTCTCATTTATAGCACATTAATAGCAGACAGCTCAACGACAAAATGAATGTTTCCCCAAAGTTTAATATTTGATTAAATATGTTATAAACCTAAAAAAAATAGTTTTGACCACTGGATTAAGTGTTCTTAATAGTCTTTGTTTAATTTTTGGTTTTCTTAAATTAATTTTATTTAAACAGCGAATTAACAGGTTTTAGTTATTAAAGGAGGAAAAATAATTAACGAATATTTCAAAAAGTTTTTTTTCGGCTCAAACAAAAAATCCTATTAAAAGTTATTGATTCTCAGAGTTCATACTCGAAATAAATGTCCTTATCAGTTAATTTAATAAAATGAAAGATGAATTATATTCATTCGTGACATCAATTATTGCAATATAATGGGATAAAATTCAAAGTTTTTCATTGCCAAAAACTTACAAATGGCACAAATCCAGTGGAAAAAAGAGAAAATGTCGAATGGCAATTTCTTTAATCCACCACCCGATTTTGTGAATATCTGTATTTTCCTTTCATATTTCCCTTAAATGTTTTACATTCAGATAATATATGTCCTCTTATTCCTCCCTTTGATTTTTAAATTTTGCTTTCGTATATTGAAGAGAAAAAAATCTTCGTTAATTCAAAATCGACTGTGTAAAAGGAATGAAACCTTTTAGAATTTGATTTAGAAATGCTTTGATGAAATCCCAAAAATTTTCCCACTATTCTCCAAAATCCCATTTCAATTTGTTTACCTGTAGGGAATACATCAAACGCCTTTTATAAGTCGACTTTATTTCAAATGAAGATTCCTCCAAATTTTAGGCATTTCAATCTTATTATACATAATTAACCTTATTTACAAATTCAACATTATTTCGATTGTTTTCTTTTTATTAAAAGAAAACAAATTCTCGGTTTTATTGGTATTATGGCAGAATTTAAAAAAAAAAAGATTTATCTTTTTACGATTTGGCGGTGATTCGTACGGAAATTACGATCGGTTTATTAGCATAATAATTTTTAATCTAGTGCGGGACTTTAAAAAAGTTTTTATCGGCGTTAAAAAGTTATTATGAGGAGGGGACGAGGAAATACGCCCCGGTAAAAAAGTTCATTTGGACGGCCCTGCGGGGAGCAGCGATCGATTCAGCTATAACGACAGCAAAAGAAAGAGGCACACAACGCAAAGCCTACTCAAAAGAAAAAATTATTTTAAGTACTGGATTGTGCTCAAACTGTTTCCTTCGGTCCGGATCGAATTTTAAAAACCACTAAAGAAAAATAAGCTTCACGTCGAGAAATTTACATTGCACCTGCATAAGTAATCTGTTTTGAAACTTTTCCCTCATATTGGACATTTTACCTAATTTTAAGAAAAAATTCTCTCTCGCGCGTCCAAAATTCAATATTCATTTTTTTTTCCCGGAGTTTATTTTCTTTTTAATTCAGTCATTTTTGAAAATTTAATCATTCCTTAACTGTTTTTTTAAATTTTATTTAATGGTAATAATTTGTACCGTTTTAAATTAATTAATTAAACTAAAATAAGTTATGCAACTGTTGAAGTTATATAACCGTGAGCCTAATTATCGAATGACGTCCGCTCTTTATTTTCTTCTGTCATAATTTCCAAATTAATTCATAATTGTTCAACGACACCTATTTTCCATTTTTATTCCAATCCGCTTTTTGCTCGTATTTATTACTTTCAATTAACCGGAATTAAATCCTGTTTTTGCTGCTGTTTAATTCCGGTATTAATATTAAAGGCATATCGGATCACATCATAATATATGAAACTGTTCGTTTCTCTGCAGGTCAAGAGTCCATTTTCTCAACCACCCGCCCTTATGCTCTTAACTCTTCGGCTCATAATCCTTAACCTGATGGTTATGAGGCCATCAAAGTAAACGAGCACACACAATAGTGCAGAGAAAAAGGTGAAATAATAAAATATCAGCCCTGCATTTTTAGTAGCCGTGGTGTCTGCTGCTGATAAAAAAGCGGGCTGTGGGATGTGTCCATTGTATCGTTGAATTAATTATAAGGTTCGAACATTTTTTTAAATGAAGAGTCGAAAGAAAAATATTTTTTCGTTCGGTTCATAGGTTCGTTCGAGAGAAAGGGGTTACCCGGAGGCTTCCGAAGGGATGGCGACCTATTTTTTTTTCTCTCTTTCGGTTGGGGATGTTTCTTTTTGAGCTTTTGGAAATTCACGCCCGGTTTAGGAGATTAAAGAAGGGCGCGATTGGCGCCATTCCAAACGAATGTACAAAAAATATTTATTTCGACGTTTGAAAGATTTACGTGTTAATTGTTACCGGTGACGTGTCATTTAGTTTCGGTTTTATGTTCTGACGAGTGATCGTTATTCAGCTCTTAAATCAATTTATTTCATTTGTAAAAGTTTTAGCTTTCTCAGAGCTTTTGCAATATGTATTAATTTTCAGCTTGGAGGCACTTTTTCGTTATAAAATTGGGTTATCGTTTCTGTCGTGAATAACCGCGAAATTATCTTAAAAATAATTAGCACAAGTCCATAAGCAAAACTGCATAACATAAAAAGAACAAATTCCAGTAGATAAAAAAACTGTTAAACACGGGAACAATCCCAAAGTGCTTTTGTATTCGCCATTTTTTTAGATTTCAGCGGAGACGGTTAAAACTTGACAGAATCAAAATAAAAATATCCATCTCTTCAATGGCGCTTATTACTAACACAAAATAGCTCTAATGAAATCTTTTTTTATTAAAAATTGCCATTGTGAAAGCTTTTTAACCCAGACTCTGCCCTTCAAACTACGCTGTTTTCATCCTTCGGATATTTCCAAATGTTGTTCTTTCGAGGTATATAATTTCAATCGATGGGGTTAAAGCGTTGTAAAGTACCCCTTCCGACAGTTCGAAAGGGTCGACGTAAAAAACTGCTTCTTTGAGCCAAAGTTATTGCCTGATTTCATCCTGTAAGGGAAAGAGAGCCGACCGGGCGGCGGAAAACCGGAAAAGTGAGGTGGAAAGCTGTCAGTCATTAGAGGGAACCGAATGAACAAAGATATCCGGGCCCGTCACGCTTTATTCATCCCCCTTTCATCCAACCCCCGTCCAAGCACAGTCGATTCCTTCCCTGACTTTGTCAGACCGTAATAATTTCTGACCGTCCCGACATTTCTTCAGGCTCTTCGGATATTCAAAAGCGAGCTCTTCTGTGTCTTTCCTCTGAGTAATAGAAAATCTTCAGGACTGAAGCTCCATATTTTCTACTTTTAATTAATATAGTATATAATTATATAAGAAACTTTAAATTAAGCTCAATGCTCACCTCGAAGCTTATCTTTCCGGTTTGATTATGCTTGATGGTATTGAACACATAATGAGCGTAATGTGTGGCATCTGAAATATAAAGAAAATCCGAATTAGAAGACTTATTAAAATTAATGGTATGCAACCATTCCTGTTTATATATTTTAATGAACTCTTTAAAACCATTTAAAAAAATTACCCGCTCTCTAATGGCTTAATTTTTATTAATTATGAAGGAGTTGATGACTTGGATTTGAGCTTTGCGGCATAAATGGTGGAAAACAAAGTTATACTTTGTATAGCTGCAATACTCCTGCTGATTATGTCACATATTAAAGTTGAAAATAAATAAAAATTTGGAAATGATGTCATGTAAACTGCACAAATTCGAAAAAGAATTGATCCATCTCCTCCCAGTCAAAACTTCGAGCAATGTTAACATTCTGATTGAAAAGTAGTTTGAATCCACTAATGGAACATCTGTGAAGCACATAGAAACTGAACTGAAGGGTGCAGGGATTATTCGTTGTTAGGATCAACCATCGGAGGAAAACCTATTATTAGCTTGAAAACATATTGAACGTTACGGTAAAAAAATAAATTATCTCAAAACAAATTCACTTTCCACTCCTTTAAATTTCAATGAGGTTATGATAAAATAATTGTTTTTTATTTGAGGCGAAATGGAATTCCCTAAGGCCCATCACTTCACTGCTAAATCCAATATAATTCAGAGAATGTCATCGCAATTCCTGCCCGACTTGTGGTTTCAATAGTACAATAAAGATTCTACTAAAATTTATTTGCAATTTTCAATGGCCTTTTGATTTTCACCAATAAAATTTCCAATTTGAGAAAGTCGATTGGCAAAATGAATTTTTTTTCATGAATGGAAAACTTTGAAAGTTTCTTCATTAAACTAAAAGTTCTTTAAAACATTAAATGACTTTTTTAAAAAAAAAAACAAAGAAACTTAGAACAACTTAAAGAAATAAGTCGCTTAAGTTTTTTCCTTTTGACCGAAGATACTTAGTCTGAGAAAATAAAATATTTATGACGGGGAAATCCGGAAAAAGAAAAATTCAGAATTAAAAACAACTCCGAAATGCTCAGACCAGTTCCTGAATAAGCGGAAGACTTAACAATTTTTAGCCAGACTGAATTGCAAACTTAAAAGTAATTTTTTCTCCACGTTCACTCAGCAATAAGCTTTCCATCAAGGGGTCGCCAGCACCGGAAATATGGGAAAAACACACAAGACTCTTGAAGTGAGTGTTTGTGTTATGGTACGGACGGTCAAACGCTTTTTCACGCGGCTTTTGATGGATTCTCATGAAAAATTTAAGTTCTTCCCAAATAATTTCAAACGCGATCCGACGATAACTTTCGACCTGTCTGCTAATTTGACGTGTTGTGGCTTCTGCAAATGGTACGTCAAAATGGCAATGCTTAGCTTATTCTCAACGAATTTTAGCTGAGGCTGAGCTTTCGATTCTTCGAACATATGTCGCCAGAAAAGGTGCAAAGTGGTTGTGAGCCTATGTTTAGCATATGGTCAGTAAAGCCTGGAAAAGTTCTTTTGGAGTGTTCCAATATGTTCTGTGATTCCCAATTTTATTCTCTAAAATCTGAAAGAAACTGATGAACCCCTCGAGCAACCTTTGGATCAGGTAAGAAAATAAAATTTATGGGACATTTATTTTTCATGTTGCGCAGCAGTTCATAACAGAAACGAAAGAGCAATATTTCAACAGAAACATTAATAAATTGATAGTCATGAGGAAATGAATGAACCCTTTTTTGAATTTCAAGGAAATAATTCTTTTTAAATATTTTAGCGAACGTATAAATTCGCTCATGACTAAACAAGTTGTAAATTACAACAGTGTTTGGAGATTAGGACAGAGATCATCCGGGTGGCTCTTAAATAGATTAAGATACAGGGATTGGCAGATTGGAATGATTGTTCCGGTCTGTAAGAAAGAAAACAGGAGTTTTTGTCCCAATTATAGTATTATATTTACACTACTGTTTGATTACCTGGTTAAGAGCATATTATTGTACGGTGTGGAGATATGGGGGTGGTCGGAAAAGAAAGAGATAGAAGCAATACAGGTGGATTTTAGAATTAGACAGATGCACATTAGAAGAGATAAAAGGGCATGGAAGTATGAAATGAAAGTCACAAGTAGAAACAACAATACCTGTAGAGATATAGATAATATAGAAAATATGTGTAAAGATGTGGCTGGTCTTATGTTCAGGATGGAAGATTTTAGAGAGCAGAGACGAACAAGTATTAGGAAAAGAACAATGGGAACAAATAAAAAACTCAAAATGTAAGATTAAGGACAGAAAATCGCCCAATATATTTAGAAGAAGAAAACAGAGAAAGATGAAAGAAAAAGGAAAATGCACAGGAAAAGGAGGACTGTATCATTACATGCGTGAATGTGTGGAAGAATTAAGAAATGCAGACGCAATGGCAGAAGACGGAAGGGGGAATTAAGGTGTATACTCCTAAAGAAAAAAGAAGAAGCCAAAGAAAAAGTTGAAGAGACATTTAGGTGTACCTTTGTAGGTGGAAAAATGATTGTGAAATTATGTGTGAAATTCAATTTTGTAAAATTATTTTGAAGACCAAAAAGGCATCAAATATATTACATATATATACTAACACTAATAATAAGGAAAATATATAAGAAGGCAATGCTCTAAAAATAACTGAGAGCAAAATGTCTTTCCATGTTATTCATTCATTATGGCTTGGAACTGTTCTTGAAGTTGTTAGGCACTGAGTTAAGAGAAACTCCTCTAACAAGCGATCCCTTTCTATCAAAAGAAAAATGTCAGGAAACACTTTAAAAGTTCACTTTCGAATTTGTTTGTCGTTTATGAGAGCGACCTTCGATCAAAACTGGGCTCGCTTTCCATTTTGTTTTTTAAATGGTTCCTTAGAATAATCGAAGGAAAGAAAACTTTTTCTAATAAAAAATTAATTAAATTTTTTTAAAAGGGAAAAACTTTTTCCATCCAGAACTTAAGCTTTTTCAATTTATTAAGAAATTCTTAATTTTTTAACGTGTTTCTCAGTTGGTTGTTTTATCTATGTATTTACGGCCGTTGGGATCACTCAAAACGAGGGAATTTTTTTTTTTAACTTGCGGGAACATTGATTATAAGAGCACGTGATGGTTTTCAGAGAGCCTGAGTAATTTTCCTCCTTTTTTGCCTCCATCAGCGGGAAAATTTTCAGAAACACTCGCGGAAAAATTTCCTCCGAGTTACGATTAAAAAAAGGAAGAGAAGTCTTTGACTCGGAATAAAATGCTTTCCTTTTTCATTCGACCTTTATCATCCGCAGGGCAATGCAATCCTCAAACAGAAGCATTTTCACAGAATTTATTTATTACCCCTTACAAAGAAAAACTAATAATTATCCTAATAATTCATTAATAAAGCGTTTATCAGGTAATTTTTGTCGGTTTTTGCAATGTGGAATGCATTTATCCATTCCTCTTGGTTTAAGGTCTCGTCCTGTAAGTTTCATAACAGTTCTTCGTGGAATGCTTTTATCTGCTTTTATCTTCACTTGAGTTTATTGATTTTGCACTAGAAGTCTTTTCGGTGTGTTCCTATTTTGGATTAACTGATTCGTCTTGGCATATTGAAAGGTTTTTATCATTTTATATTGTTGGATAGAATTTTTATAATATTTTCCTCCGGACTGCATCAAAAGTATGACTATTATCTAGACTGACATCGAAGCAGTTGATTTATTACATATGTATTTTATGGATTGTGTAATTTGCTGTTATAAGTATTAATAAAAGGAATAATATGTGTTTATAAAACTGTACAACTTCGCTTTGCTGTTTTAGTTGATTAAAATTTCAACTTAAAATGGCCTATAAAAAAGGGTGTTGTGGTATTTTTGGGCTTTCAGACCAGATGAATGTTAATTAATGCTATGAATATTATTTTAAACTTAAATTTTCCAACGTTTTGAATTAAAATCCAGCACGGTAATTAAATTTTATTAATACTCACCGCCTTGAGGAAAAAACTGTGCGAAGATATGTTTAAATGACTCTTCGTCCACCATTCCCGTCGGACATTCCTTTAAAAAAAAATAAATACAAATGAAGTCATCCCGAATTGTTCACTTTCCTCCTCTAAAATTGGCATAATTACATTTCTAGAAGCAATAGGCAGATTAAAAAACACCTTATTTTTTAATTAAAATAAACACGTTGGCTTTTTGCTAGCAATTATTGAAAGAACCAATTTAGGTTGGTAACACTGAGTGAGTTCGCGCCTTTTCATCCTGAATGTTCGTTAATCGTGATCACATGTTTGAATAACAAACACTTCTTTACTCGAATGGAAGAAAACTGCTAAAGCAAAACTGACAGTGAATTTCTTCTCCTCCGGATATTGGCAAGAACTGTTTTATTTAATTTTCTCTGCTTTTTATTGATATAAAAATGATCTTTACGTTATTTAACTTTTGAGTCCACGAATTTTTTCCTAAATAAAATTCAAATGAATGACAACGAAAAAAACTTTTTTTATTCAAAAGTAAACTGCAGTTGACAATTTTTTTGTCAAAGTCTCGAAGTGATATCTTCATTCAGTTCACACGATCGCTTCAAATGGAGCAGAAAAAACTTCCAAAATGACGATTTAAATCGGTTTAGTTTTTTTTTAACTCTTATTTCAGTTATCCCTCCGGGCAAAGAAAGAGTTGGTTTCATAAGGGAAGATTTACATAATTAAAAAATTTGCATAATCTAAGACCTTTGATACAAAACGGAAACTACAGAAGAATCAAAACTATCAGATTGGCTCAGAACAGAGCTTTTGGGAAGTGAAAAGTGACTGCGGAGTCACGAGAAACAACAAAATTGGGAGACATTTTCAGGAATAATCACTTAATTCAACACTCATCGACCTTTCGTGCCTTTTACATTCCTCTTCAAGTAACTTTGAACTAATCAACTTCTCCAAAGGTATTTCTCAGCTTGAAAAAGCATTCCAACGGCGATCCGAAATTCTCCCCAATTTTTCTGGCGTGAGAAAAAGAAATCGGCAATAAGCAAAGTCATTTTTCAAACTTTCGGCGAGACGACGGAAATCTAAAGCAAAAAAGTTCTCGCGAACGTTATAAAGAAAATTCATGAGAATTACTTTCCCGGAAGAAAATGGTCACTTGTAGCTGTTTGAGAAGCTTTTAATGCTCAAAGAAAATACTTTCCCAATAATTTAATTCAACACATAAAACTTACGTTAGCTAATATACTTTCTGTCTCTTCCGCTTTCATTTCATCAGACCTTTTTTATGTTTATTTCGCAATGCAGGAGTGAATAGGTACAATTGCAAAAGATTTAAAATGAAATGAGGTTTCAGTTTATGTCTGAATTCTGCTGCTTTATGGATAAACTAACTCATTTCCTGTTGCAGTTCGATTCTTCTTCGGGATTTAAATAACCTTTGACCTTCTGATGCTCTTTCTCTGACAAAGAATTACAATAGCATCATTTAAATATAATTATATAATGGCTGTTCAAACTGCATTTGAATCAATTAATCCAAGTTTATTTTCTCGCGAAACAGTATCAAAAGTTCAAAGGTTATGTAAAATTAAAATAACGTCTAATTTTAAATTTAAAATTAACTCTTCACCAAAATCCAAGCATTAGTTCCGCAATGAACATCTGACAGTTCACCCCTTTTTTTCAAAGGGGTGAAAAATTGGGAAAGCGCTTTTATTGGTAAAAAGCTTCAGTGCTGTGGATTCACCAAAAGGTGAATCTTTAGTCAATACGAGAACCAATTCAAAAAAAAAATGTCTTACTGTAAAAATTTTACAAGTTTTCGAAAAAAGTTTTTATAGTAAATCAATTGACCGTCGACCTTTCCTGCATTTCCCGGGGTGATTTTCAGGGGGAAAAATGAAGGGTTTTCCCAGGGACTTCTTCTGACTTGAATAATAATATTCTTATTATTTTTAAGAAAACAAGGAAGACTTTTTATCTGCTGTCTGCTCCAACTCTCTCTCTCTCTCTCTCGGTTATGTTAACTTACTCTCCGTTGGATCTCATAAATTATTCTGTAAACGAAAACAATGAAATTACTCTGAAAAGCAAAGAAGAGAGCCAATTAGAGTTTGTTGTTGCACTTCATTTTCCACAGTAGGAAAATAGCCGTGAAAAAAATACTGACGACGTTATTGTTCGTAGCTCCCACCTCTCTTAAAAGAAAAAAAAAAGAGGAAAACTACTAAACACCAATAAGTTCAACGTATAAATCAGGAAATATGAAAGCAAAGTTTTATATTAAAAAAAAAATACGAGACATTTTTCCATTCGGCTGCAGGCCTAAAAGAAAAATTTCCGCTGTTGTTATTTCAAAATGGAGACGTCGCAAGAGAAGACAAATCCGCCGGAGGGAGACTAAGCAAAAAAGAGAAATCTCTTCGTGCAGATTTAATTAGAAGCGACGAAAAGGAAATAGTGCACGCCGGCTTTAGAATTAAACTTAATCTTAACGTTCATTATTAAATTATCAGATCAATACGGAGGAAGCGAAAGCTTCACTTTAATAAAATATCTAACCAAAACGAACAGGAAAAGCGGAGCAGATAAAAGTTGAAGAAACCAATCAAGGCACGCGGACAGTTGAAAACCTCCCAATTTTAAATTTTAATTTCGACTCTCTGATTTTCTAAAACCGGCAGCGGAGCAATGAAAGAAGAGACGAAGCACGAGAAACATAATTAAAGGTAATTAACTAAACGGGAGTGGGAAGTGATATTAACGGTATTCAGGCGTGTCGTTATTTATTTAAAAAAAACGACCGAGTGAATATTTTCAGTTAGGCATGTCCGAATATTATAGGAGAGACGCAATGTTACTGTGACACTTTAAGACTGCATTTTTCATTTAAAACAAGTTGAAGTTTTTCACTCTCCTCCGCATAAATAACTGAAAACTCTGTTTCAGTTACAGGAAAAAAAAATTCAGCCAACGCAAATTAGTTTTTTTAACTCATCCTTTGGAGAAGGATGTCAGAAAACTTCAGTAAACAATTCTGTACTCGAATATATCGTTATGAGTTGTTCAAATTCAATTAACACCTCAAATATATGAATATATTAGGGGGCTTCACCCTCTCCTAGACTTGGGAAATCATACCTATACCTTAATATAAGATACAATAATATATTTCCTGAAAAATTGAATGCTTCTCGATAGTCCCATTGTATTAATACATAAATAAAAGAATTATTTATAATATTTTGAACAGACAATGAATATATCTATAGAAGATTTTTTTCTATTTTTATAATTTTAAACTCAGAATAACACTAACTTTATACATCAAATCTACTTTCATCAATAACAACTGTGGCTGAATAAAGAAGAAAGTTGCTTTACCATATGATATTGATATTATTTTTATAATTAAATGCAATGGGATTATCGACGTGCATTCAATTTTTCAGGAAATATATTATTGTATCTGATATTAAAGTATATACAGTAGCGCTCAAAAGTATTTTGACAATACAAAATTTAATAGTTTTTTAGTTAATTATTTTACTATAAGATTTTATTATGCTTTATTTAGTTACATACTATTAATATTGTATTTGTCACATTAAACTGGAAAAATAGACAAAACATAACATTATTCTTAGCCTTCTGCTTTTTATTTTTTAAAACTCTTAGTTGTATTATTAATAGATATATTTTAAGCATAAATTCTTCGTTTCTTTTGTATTTAATTAATATTATATTTATAAATGTAAAAGCATTTTAACGAAATCCAATGAAATTTCACTTTGTATGTAATTCTTACGGGTGAAAAATGTAAAATTTTGTATTGTCAAAATACTTTTGAGCGCTACTGTATATAGATATAAATTCCCAAGTCCCAGCGAGGTCGAAGCCCCCTGGTATATCAGTAAGTATGAAGATATACCGCCATTTGCCGAAACGACCATCCGCGATTGGACTGAAAAAAATCTCCTCGGGGAATTTGGGAATTTCCACCGAAATTAAAATTTCAAATTTTTAAAACTTTCTTCCGTTTGATAGAAGAAAATATTGTTTTTAATCCATTTACTCTCATAAAGGCCATTTCTAAGGGAGCGGAGTCCGCACGAGTTCAAAAATAGAACACAAACAAAATTCAAAGTGTCAATCTGGGAAAAATGAAAGCGAAACTTTTCTCTGTATGGTTTTATTTATTTAAGGAAACTCCCCAAAAGGTAACGACGACGGAAATTTCGCATCGGAAAATCTCACCAAAGTCATATAAACTCTTAAGAGCCTCGTGCTTAAAACCCCAGAAGAATTACTTCATCGTTGGGAGGGAGAGAGAAAGGGTTCGGTTTCTTGATGGACTCCACAACTGCTTCAGATATTACTGCTCCACGTGTTTTCTATGATTTTATTGCCACTGTTTCTCTTATGTTTCTTTCTTTCGATGAGGGCTCGCGAAATTATCTGATGCCTCTCACGCCAATAGATAATGAAAGAAGTTTTCAGCGAGATGGAAAAAGCAAGGCGAACACGTTCGAGGAAACCCAGAGGAAAATCTGGAGATCTGCCAAGACGGAAGAGAGATGAAAATTGGGAAAGGAGCCCCATGGACGCAAAAAACGTAAACAATCACTCGGTGGAAAAATGAGAAACTACTCGCAAAAAAGAAAACAAGGGTGAAGAAAAAATAAAAAATGGATGGGGAGGATGTGAAGGAAAATAAAAATAAAAAAAATTAAAAATGGAAAATTAAATTCGAGTCTTCAACGCCTCAACCCTTTTTGTTATTTCTATTATTTCTGCTTCGTCCTTTGTCCGTCCGCCGGATTTTGATAAAAGTGCTTAAGCTTTGGAGTTAAGGTACAGAAATGCTTTGACAATCAGATAAAATGATTACTAATGGTATATTTCGACAGTTTTGAGCCGTAAAAAATATACATAAACAAATTCCAGGTCGTTATTTTAATTTATATACTTTCATTAACCCCTTGAGTACGAAATTATTTGGAGACTTTTATGCATTTGGAACGGATTTAATTTACTGCTATGTGGATTAAAATGTAAGAGTAATACATTTTATTTGGAATATGCATATATTGGTGATATAAATATATTTTATGGCGATCAATGCACACTATCGGGGGTGTCGAAAAAACCCTTACTTATGACGAGTCAGACTCGTCAAATTGCCCAAGGGGTTAAAATGCTTTACAACATTTATAAATATAATATATACAGTAGCGCTCAAAAGTATTTTGACAATACAAAATTTTACATTTTTCACCCGTAAGAATTACATACAAAGTGAAATTTCATTGGCACATTAAAATGCTTTACAACATTCTAAATATAATATTAATTAAAAATCAAATTAATTAAACAGTTGAATCGAAGAAGAAACAAAGAGTTTATCTTTAAAAGTAACACTAAAATTATACTGTAATTATACCTACTAATAATAGAACTAATTAAGAGTATTAAAGAAAAAGCAGAAGACTAAGAATTATATATGAATATAATATTATTTAAAAAGCAGATTAATTAAATAAAAGAAGATACAAAGAGTTTATCTTTAGAATTATATAATAATAGAACTAAGTATAAGTATTAAAGAAACAGCAGAAGACTAAGAAGAATATTATGTTTTGTATATTTTGTTATTTTAATGCGACAAATATATTATTAATAGCATTGATAACTAAATAATACAACGGTAAAATAATTAACTAAGAAA
This sequence comes from Brueelia nebulosa, assembly GCA_028293925.1. Taxonomy (NCBI): domain Eukaryota; kingdom Metazoa; phylum Arthropoda; class Insecta; order Psocodea; family Philopteridae; genus Brueelia; species Brueelia nebulosa. The sequence continues at coordinate 2,381,423 of JAQIBA010000004.1, forward strand.
CTATTAAATTTTGTATTGTCAAAATACTTTTGAGCGTTACTGTATAATATATTAATTAAATAACAGAAGAAACAAAGAGTTTATCTTTAAAATTATCTATTAATAATAGAACTAAGTAAGAGTATTAAAGAAAAGAAGAATATTATGTTTTGTATATTTTGTTATATTAATGAGACAGATATATTATTAATAGTATTGATAACTAAATAATACATAGTAAAAAATAATTAAGAAAGAAACAATATTATTTTGCCAAAATACTTTTGAGCGCTATTGTATGTATATAAAGACAGGGGAAAGATATTGGAGGAGTAGAAAAGAATCGAATTATACTTCCTAAGCGAATATAAAATTCAAATAAAACAAGAAAAAAGAGAAAAGCGAAAAACTGGAACCGCTGAAAGGATGAGAGAAGTTTCTTATTGGCTTTTGAGCTTCATGCACAATTTCATTGGAAAACAAAAAGCGTTTGATTTGGGTCTGGGCGTTCTTTGGGCAAACTTTCCTTCCCACCTTTTTAAGTTTCCGGAGAAAAACGAACGATCAAACACAAAGTCCTTTCTCGAAGGAAACCGATTCAATTGCGAGTCATCTCAGGAAGTTTCTTTGCGGTTGGAAAGGGTTTCTCGGTCAGTAATTCATTCCGGGGGACAGAAAGGATTGGAGCATCCCCTTTCGTCATGTGCCTCGGCGGAGCGTCCCATTTCCGGTTTTATATTTTGTCCTTTTGGATAACGATACACATGCACGTGGCAGCAGATGCCCCAGAATAGATAATGGAAGGGACACATGAAATCTGAATTTTAATTACATTAATATTCTAAGCCAAAAGCTTAGCAAAATCGTTGAGGAATTTCAAACTCTTTGTTCTCTGCTTTTAATTAAATTAGTCTGCAGCTTTGAGGTTTCGTTATCAAAAATTTCGAAAAATTGATGATCTTATTAATAATATCAATGCTTTTTGATTCATTCCATCACAAAAAAAAGAATTTCTTTACGTTTTTTCATAATCCCGTTCCTTGTTTTCAAAAAGCCGAAGAAACTCCTGAAGAAAAGCCGAACTAGGCTGCATAATTAATAACTCTGCTTCGATATTTCTCCTTTTTTGGAGTTTCACAAAATGAGCTGTTTTGGTAACGACTTTTCATAAGCTTTTTCTCTGTCACTCTTCTTTTGGTTTTGGATTAGCAATTTTCTTCGTTCTTTTAGTAATGTTGGCTGTATATTTGCACCTCGGCGTCATTTGCATAATAAGCACTGATAATTATTTGCATAAATGAAAACCGCAATGGGCAATAAGCAGTTGCCTTCTACATGTAACGCATTTTGCATAATTAAAATTTATAAATCAACTGAAAGCGCACCAAAGAAAACCGCTAAATTTAGCTAATGCGAATTAATTTTCCTTTAAGCAAAGCATTCTGATGAGTATTAAAAAGCTCTCGAAATGATCTGAAACAGTGATGGCCAACCTACGGCCCGTGAAGATGTTGCATGTGCCCGCTGTTTTATTCCTATATTTGGTGATTTTAAATTCTTTCTTAGCTTTTGGCAGATATACTAATTTGTGTTGTGCCCCGCCAAATTACACCAAACTCAACTTTGCCCTCCATATTATCAAAGGTTGGACATCACTGATCTAAAATAAATGCGAAAGACTTACTTGTTTGAACCCTCTATAGATGAGTTGGATTTCCTTGCGAGTGAACTTTGTGGTTTTAATGAGCTTTTTCAACTCCTCTGGTCTGTGCCGGGCCACGTGAAAGGTAAAATCATCCGCTTCTTCGTCTGGAAAAAAAAAAATCATTACATTTTTTTCAAATGAAGTATATAAAAAGAGAATGAGTGGGTTGTTTTTATTAAGGGCTCTTCTGAATGTAAAACCAAAATGTTTTGAACTGAAGGAACACCTTGGGCAGTCACTTATTCTTTAACCCGTTAAGCTGATTTGCCGTATATATACGGTTGATCTCTTGTACACTGCAGCGGCTATGACTTATATATACGGATAATGATTTTTCTTGGTTTATATAATAATATACGTTCGATTGTTTCTGGTAATAGAGGGACAGTAGGAGCATTGCAAGAGTCAACTCTTACGATATAGATACATAAAGATACAGTATCTAAATGTCATTCATTTTTTCTCTACTCTTCAATGTGTATACATTACTTTCCTACTTTTATTTCAATATTTTATAAGCTGTAATAAACATAACCTAAAAATAATGATAAACCTAAAATAATAAAAACATAACATATAATGGAAATGATGTTAAAAGAATTATACAATGGATAATACGTATATATACGTCAGCTGCTGCAAATACGTGGCCACTACAGGAACCACTACTCGCAACGTACTGAGCCTTTAAAAAATGACCTACAGTTCTTCTTCTTCGGAAAAGCAGAAAAGTATCTTTTTAATTTCAGGAAGTATGTTAAAACGGAGGGAGGGCGAAGCAATCAAGATTTGTTGATACCCCTATCTAAGGGTTACGCAGCGTTAAGTTCTTCGATTTCCCATAATTTCTTCTCAAATCAGCCACCAATGTGTCAGTTGGCGGCCTGAGAACACATAAATTTCGATCCCACTTTCGTTAAAATTAGGCTGGAAGGAATCCTTGTCAGACTTAAGACAGGTAATCGTGCTTTCGGAAGTAGGGATCTAAATTATTTCTCGTAGAGAAAGCTCTGCATGTTAAGTCGCACCTGCAAAAGTTAATTAAAATTTTTCACTTGAAAGCAATCGTCGTTCGCTACTTTAAATATTTGTTCGGGTTACGGTTGAGTACGACGGATTATATTTTCCGGTCGTATTTTTCTTCCATTTTGTCTTCCTTAAAGCACACCGGGATTGTTTTTAGGTTAAAAGAGAAGAAATTCCAAAGGATCAGAAAGGGGGATCAAACATTCCATTTGTCAAGCTTAAAATAAACAAGGGCTGAATTGTAAACGAAGCAATTGAGGCGAAAACACTGAATTTAAAAAACGTTTGCTTTCGACTTCGCCAACAGATTTATCCGAACCTGAGCTTTACATATATATATATCCCTTCTTCGTATTTCCCATTGGAAAATTCTCAATTTTCCTTTGAAAGCAGGTTCACAAATACTCCATTACGGCTAGACATTCTCAAACTTAAAAACTGACTCTTTTTACGAGAACGGAGATAAAATCTGGGAAAGCTTTTTTGTGCTTTAAGAAGAGCATCGCCCCCTGTCACAAAAAAGAAAAATGAAAGTTTGGACAGTTCAAAGGGGATTTCAGTTGCGACAGCAAACACTCAACTGAGGCAGACTCCCGACAAGGTTAATCTTACGGGGAAACAGCAGACAGGAAACGGAGAAAGTGCTTAAATAACGGAATCGTCGGACGGGAAATGAAAACTAAAGCGTTTGTAGAATAGAGTGGGCAGCAGAAGATAAAGGTGTCGCCTCGCGGCCAAATAGAACAATGGAGGATTTTTGACGATTGTTGAGGAATTAGCCCAACGGAAAAAAGGAAAAAAGGAAAAAAGCCAAAGGTAACTGACTGTTGGAAACTTAAGCATTTTGAAAATATCGAATTTTCCTTCAGCTGTCATGTAAATTTCTGTCCGGATAGTCCTGAATGTGAATATAATTTTTCATTTTAACTTTATGCGTTTTTTTTTTAGACATTTGAGCAGATTTTTACAGAGAGTAAATTTTATATCTACGCAATCTGACGAGAGACTATAAGTTCTCATTTGTGGAGGTTTGTTATAAAGTTCTGATGAAAGAACAGAAGAGAATTCAACTTGATGCCGTAATAATTATAAGTTTATGAAATTTATTAACAACTTTCACTCATGTGTAGTTATCTTGCAGAGAAAAAGAATATCTTTTATACGAGTTTGCAGTATAATTTTCAAAGTTTGAGCAACGAATTAAATAAACAGCCACAGAAGATGTGTTTCGAAAACGTAGATTTATTGCTCAGTCGTAATAAATCTATTGGCAAACGTTGGTTTTCCAAGCCAAATTTTCCACAAACAAAAAAAACAAGTCAAATAATAATTTATTGAAATGGAAAGCATATATGTTAACCCTTTGCGGTCGTATAAAATTTGTGTATGGGTATATATTGGTCGGAATTAATTTCTTTGGAAAGAGCAGGGATACATATACATAATATTCACTAATATTTAGTCATATTTTAACAATAGAGAATCTCTAATTACTCCTAAATACAATTTATAAAATATTCTTTGGAATTATACAATAGTATTTATCTCCAATCGATGGAGCATCGTATTATATGAATGGAGCATCGATATAGGAATGCATACAGTATAAGATTCGTATATATTCGTATAGTTCCTTGCTGTGGTGGCTGAGAGTACACATACCACCGCTAAGGGTTAATTTTCTGACACGGCATTCAGAACTTGATTAAATTTTTTTGTTACATTTCCTAATTGAGAACTCTGTTCTAAAAAATAAAAAACCAACAAACCGTTCCGCGTTTGCTTAGTGTAAATCTTTGATGTGGTTATACAAAGAATAAGTAAAAAACTGTAATTCCGACTTCTGGTTTTGTTTAAACGTTTTCGAGGAAAAAATTTTTCTTCTTTTTAACTTGACCTTAACGCAGTAAAATTTTATGGTGACCCATTTTAAGTGCAGAACTTAATATTCTTAAGTATATTTTGATATAATTATTGATGAATAATATTTTGATATATACAGTAGTGCTCAAAAGTATTTTGACAATACAAAATTTAATAGTTTCTTAGTTAATTATTTTTCAAGATGTTATTATGGTTGTATTATATTTAGTAATTGTGTATAGTTATTATATCGTTTTTAATAGTTATTGTGTATTTAGTTATTATGTTTAGTAGTTTGTGTTTATTTTAGGGATGTATTATTTAGTTATCAATACTATCAATAATATATTTGTCAAAATTAAAAATATACAAACACAATATTCTTCTTTTCTTTAATAGTCTCACTCAGTTCTACTGTTACTTTTAAAGATGAACTCTTTGTTTCTTCTGTTATTTAATTAATATTATATTTATAAATGTTGTTAAGCATTTTGATTATAGTCAATGAAGTTTCACTTTGTTTGTAACTCTTACGGGTGGAAAACGATAAATTTTGTATTGTCAAAGTAATTTTGAGCGCTGTATATATTGATATATATACACTTACATATATTTGATATAATAATATGAATAATAATGATTTTTATAATATAAATATTGATGAATTATTTCAACGGAATTGATTCTAATTCACTCGTTCTGAGTGAAAGAAAATAATAAATGACATTTATTTTATGTGTCTGTAATTGTAAAAACATACCTTATAAAGGATCCATTATGTTCGACAAATTTTGCTTTTAAAAATCACAAGCAGACTATATTTTTTTCCCATTTCCCTCATCAAAACAGCGGTGGCCATGTTTTCCCTGCATTTTTCCC
>JAQIBA010000040.1:0-15894 GCA_028293925.1 Brueelia nebulosa
GTCAAAATTTCGAAAACCACCTTAGAAAAACTAATCGCCTCCATGCCAGAGAGAGTATATGATGTTATTCGAGGTAGTGGTAAACCCACACAATATTAGGTATATAGTTTTTCTTATTTTTTTGTATGTTTATAAAACTTTTAAAGGGTGTCCTAATTTCGTGCACCAGGCAAAATTTTGTTTTTTTTTAGAATTATGAGTTTTTTTTATTTTTGTGAAACATTCGAATGATTACTTGATTTTAGCATTAATACTACACATATCCACAAAATTTTTGGCAACTAAATCCTAAAACCTAAAAGATATGGACAAAATCAAGGGTGTCCTAATTTCGTGCACCGCACTGTATACTTACTAATAATAGAAATAAGTAAGAGTTTTAAAGAATGTTATGTTTTGTTTGTTATTTCCTTATTTTAATGACGAATGGCGAGAAATACATTATTAATTGTATTGATGACTAAATAATACAACTGCATTATAATAATAAAATCTTTACGTAAAATAATTAATTAAGAAACTATTAAATTTTATGTGGTCAAAATATTTTTGAGCGCTACTGTATCTTTTAGATATCTAGGTATATCTTTATTTAATACAGGCATCTAATGATATGTTTTTGTATAAAAATTATGTTTTATAAGTCTCCATCATGTGTTATTCTCAAAGAACTCCATAATATGTAGGCCTGATGACAATTTTTGTTTAGATATGATAGTATATCGTTATCTCCAATCGATGGAGCACTGTATTAGTTCTTTAGAAAAATTTAAACTGATATAGGAATGCATACAGTATAAGATTCGTATATATTCGTATATTTCCTTGCTGTGGTGACTGAGAGCAGACATACAACCGCAAAGGATTAATATGAAAATCCGACACCCTCATTCCCCCTTGCGGAAGGACGGGGGTAAAGACGCAAAAAAAACTACTCAAAGAAAAGAAAAACTAACGTCGAAGGTTAAGGTCAAATGATTATAATGAAAACCCTAAGGAGATCGAGGATATTGACAAAGCAATCAAAAGATGGCCAAAAAGCCTGAAGAGATTCGATTGCTTCGTAAACAAGCGCCCTCGGACGGTTTCTCCTAATTAGGCTCTCCGCTTTCCCCTCACCCCTTCCATCCCCTAACGCATGGGGGAAAAATTAATTAAAAATTAACCCAACGCCGGCCTGTGTTTGCTGACGGAGAAAACAAACTTTACATGTCACCGCCGTGATTTTGCTTCCGAAAAGTGAAAATCTTTCGAGTGCAGATAAGATATAAATTATCTCTACTTTCGGAGATATAATTTAAATTTGGACCGCAAATTCGGTTTTTATTTTACCGGAAGAAAATCATATTTCAGTTTTTTTAAAAAATCAATATCAGTTTTCCACTTCATCGATATAAAATATCGGCAGTTTTGTCGGTAAAATATATAATAAAATTATAATTGTTATTAATAAAACTGTTCAATATCAGTTTTTAAAAGGTCATAAAATGCAATGGTGTAGTTTGAATTTTTTTTTATAATCGATTAAGAAATATCTTAAGGATACAGTTCGTCTTAAATCATAAATTATTATTAATCTGAAATTATAAAAATAGAGTATAACTATGAATAAAAAGTTTTTTTATTTCGAATTAAGAGATGAATAATAAGTTTTTGAACTTTAAGAAATATGCAAATGAGGCGCAACTGAAGGTGACGGAACTTTCTTCGGTTGCTCCCACACACAAAAGGAATTAAGTTTTCCAGAAGTTTTACCCCTCGAAGGGTATGCAATCCCCAAGATCGAAATTACACCAAATTCGTGTAGTTTTTAACTTTAAAAATTTATCTCTTAACTTTTGGTTCATTTTAACCGGCGTCTTTTTCTCCCATAATGTGGAAAAAAGTCTGGAAAACATCCAACCCCACTTCGAGTTGGATATTTTCTCGGCGTTGAACCATCGAAAATCGAAGTCGATTGGGTAACGGTGTTCGGGTTTGGAAATGAACCGAATCCTCGACTCCATTAGAGTCCGGAGTTGTGCCCCGATTAATAACGAATTCATTTGGAGTTCGCGACTCGTGGATCGTTTGTTATCGCCGTGACGGACCGTTGACAGGTGATCACCTCATGAATACCTGAAATATTACAATGGTGAATCGTGAGTATCGCTTTCCTGTTCCTCCCGATTTGGATAATTCGGGAATGAACCGCTGACCTACGACAAATGAGGGTTTGCTATGAACCTCTGAAGGTTTGCTATGAACGCAGAAAACTGTTCTGAAAAGCAGAGCTTCGAACAAAGCTCCGAAAAAAGCGAAAGATTTCTCAGCGGAAGAAGCTCATTTTTTCTGGATTGTGCAATCATTCGTGTCGTGTAATGAATCCCTCGGGATTCCTGCAGCGGGATTTCTGTTTGCAACTGCGACTTCATTCTTGTTTACTCTTCGCTCGAAACTGTTTCTCCTGAAAAAAAACTTCCAATTCTCATTCATTTATTATTGTAAATCAGTGATGTCCAACCTACGGCCCGTGAAGGTGTTGCATGTGGCCCGCTCTTTTATTCCTATATTCACATACGTATTTGGTGATTTTACTCCATTTTCATTTTTAAATAAAGGGTTATTCTAATATTAGAATAACTTCAATTTGAAATTCTTTCTCACCTTTCGGGAAAATTTTAAATTTACGCTTTTGAATCTATTGCGTTAACGCCGTAAAGCGGTCATTTTGACCTCATTTGTTTGTTTTTATTCATTTGTTTTGACTTTTAATGTTTTTTTAAACACTTTGGGTTTTCCATCTTTTTTAGATTCTGTCGTAGAAGTCAAAAGGACTGCTTGTATAAAAATGTAAAAAGGGTAAAGCCGGAAAAAAGAGGCAAAGGCAATAGCCGTGAGAGCAGGAACATAGAGAAAAAAAAGAAAATGATAAGAAAGAGGAAAAGAGAAAAGGAGGAAATGAGAAAAGAGAAAAGAAAAGAGGAGAAAATGAGAAAAGAATGAAAATGATAAAATGATAAAATGAGAAGAAAGGGAAAAAGAGAAAAAGAGAAAAGGAGAAAAAGAGAAGAAAGAGAAAAGAAAAAAAGGGGAGAAAGAGAAGAAAGAGAAAAGAAGGAAAAGAGAAAAAGAGAAAAAGAAAAGTAGAAAATGAGTAGAAAGAGAAAAGGATAAAATGTGAAGAAATATAAAATAAGAAAATGAGAAGAGAGATAGAAGAAGAAAATTAGAAGAAAGAGAAAAGGAGAAGAGGAGAAGAAGAGAAAAATAGAAAAGGAGAGAAAGAGAAAAGGGGAAAAGAAAAGGAATGAGAAAAGGAGAAAAAGAGAAAAGGAGAAAAAGAGAAGAAAGAGAAGAAAGTGAAAAGGAAAAAAGGGGAAATTGAGAAGAAAGAATAAAAAAATCCATATTTAATTGTGTCCCGCGAAATTACACCAAACTCAACTTTGGCCCGCACATTATGACAGTTTGGCCATCACTGTTATAAACTATTAAAAAACATTCAACTAATTGTAGAAATTTTCATCTCGCAGAAATGGCCTTTTCAGCTGTACCTTTCTTTCAAAAACTAATTTTAAATATATTGGCAGGGAAACGGTTTTGATGGAAACTTGAATTTATTTTTCATATTTGATGTCAAAAATTCGGTAAAAAATTTCTCATTCCCTCTCATTTTTTTTTTTTGGAGTTTTAAATTTGGGAAATTTTTTGAAAAAACTTGAGAGAACTTTTATAAACCAATTTGAGATATGCTTCGGGCTTAAATATTAATCCCGCATTGATTTTACATAAAGGTTTGCCAGAGGTCGAACTATTACTGACGGTTCCTTTGTGAAACGTTTTATTGAAACTTTCTAAAAGCTTCGGATGTTTTACGAGATTTTATTCGGTGTTTTTTGTTTCAGCCTGAATCCGTACCAAACAAAAAACTTCCAAGAAGTATGCCGCTCAGGCTCACTGTCGGAATCCGACGGCTCTGCACTTCTCTGCGGGTGAGTGATCCAACAGAATGGAAATGCTGACGTGAAAAATCTGCAATCTGCTCACTCTCTCTATCTGTTTTCCCCTTTCCTCTGCTTTTCCTTCTCTTTCGTCTTTTTAATGATTTTTTAGTTTTCTGGCTTGTTAAGCCATCAGGTTGTTTCAACTGTAGTAAAGTGCAAAGATTATTCAAGAAAAAAAATAGGAACTTTAAGCTGAAAAATAACGATGGGACGTTTTCATTAAAACAGCCCAAAGGTCAAAATGACCGCTTCACCCCTCGAGGGTTAAGGTCGCCATTAAACTTCTCCGCGCAGTCGGGCCTAAAAAAATGGGAGGAGATCTCGAGGAAAAAAATATAAAGTTTTAGTGAAATGCTTTTTCGACTTCACTAATTTTATAAAAGTTAATGCGAAAATCCTCTTCTTCGCTTTCCCGGACTCCCCTTTTCCCGCGCAGGGTCGTTCTCAGCTTTTGTAATTTATTTATTCTCCATTTACTCACCTGCGACAAGTTTTCCCTTCACGACTCCAAACTCTGTTCTCTGTTCCTTAGAGACCATCTTCGGGTATTCAGTGAAAGTTACGGTGTCACGTCTTTGCCTCTTTTTCAGATCAATTTTATAAACTTCATAAGATCCATACTATACTATACTACTATATAAATCTGTTATAGGAATTTGTGTGTGTGTGTGTGTGTGTGCACTCCATTCTTTGTTATCTAAGATCTAAAGATCCACCGAACCGATTTCGACCGGACTTTTTCCAAAAGACGCGCATTTTCCCAAAGAATTATCTGCGCTATGTCTCATTTCTTGAAAATCGGCAAAAGCTGAGAAATCTCCAGAAAACCTGTTTAGGTTTCGGGGAAAAACCAGATAAATTTACGAATTCCTTTCTCATGTTAAAGGGTTGATGTTCTTTTTTTGGTGTACAGTAGACCACTTTGAGTACAGTGGAAAAGGGAATTAACGGAATTTGGGATTTGGGAACCAGGAATTCGGGGTGAATAGTATCTTATTATATTATTACTGAAATTCTGAATGCATCCACGTTGCTCATGGTTATATTCTTTGTGTATTAATTTTCTTATAATTTTCAGCGAATTGTTTTTAGATTTGATAGTAATTAGTTTGGGTGGATTTAGTGGTGGTGGTTTTCCAGAGTGTTTTTCAGATTTTCACTGAATTTGTTGTAGAATTGATAGAAATTAGAGTGGGTTTAGCGTTAGTAGTTTTTTCAGCCTTAAAATCTTAATTTTTAGAACTCAGTACGATTTGGACAGTACAAAAGTACGATAGTATTTTACACAAAAGTAACTTAACTTACAAAAAAGTAATTAAACAACAAGGAAGTAAACTACAACAACTTAACACTTAACTACAAAAAGTACGATACAGACAGGACGAAAAAATGACACTGCCTCAATAAACTTTCTTCCACTGCCATTTATTTTTGTTCAAACTCATTATATTCTACTGACACATGATTATGTATTTGTTATTACCCATAAATAAATGCACTGTTTGTTCAAAAATTGTACATAATTTTTATGGTTTAGTGCAATGGGATTATACCAAGGTGCATTCAGTTTTTCAGGAAATGTATTATTGTATCTGATATTAAAGTATAGATAAAGATATACGGTACCTTCAGGTACGAGGAAAAGGGAAAGAATTAAAAAGAAAAGCAAAAGACACATGTGAGGGAAAAAGGTATTGGGAGAGTTATAGAAGATTAAAAGGGTAAATGTGATGTGAAATTTATTTATTGTATATTTTTTTGTTTGTTATTTTAATGCCGAAAGGCGAAAAATATAAAAATTATATGGATAGATATACAATCTCAAGTCCCAGCATTTTAGTGACCTTAATACTGTCCACAAAATGGAAAGAAAGTTGGAGACAAGAATAAGTTTTCTAATTTTCCAAATCTGAAAAGGTAAAACAAGAGTTTTTCATGAGGGAGAGATTCGTGGGGAATGAAAAAAAGAAAAAGATAAGAGAAGAAGTCTTAAAAGAAAAATTCCTGTAGTAACGTTAGAAGGAAGAGAAAAATGAGGTCAATAAATCTGGCGTTGGGGTTAAGCCACTGAACGCGCGCCTAAAATAAAGCATAAAAACGTGAAAGCTCAGAGTTTCCATTAGTCCCGCGGCTGACTGGATGTCAAACCCCCTTAATTCTTCCCCTGCTGACGAATGAATGAAACCGAAGTGGGGGAATTTCGGGGAAACTGAGTTGGAGACATCGGGGGATAGGATAGAAGGAGATATGGCCGAAAGAGTATTTGTCAGCTATGGGAAGGAAATTCGGACAGAGCAATAAGCGGGGCTTCGCTTTCGAATTATTTCTTTTGTCCTATAAATAGAAGAGATTTTCCCTTGTCTCCCATTCGAAGTACTTTATTCGAATACAAAGAGAATGGTTTCTTGCTTCTTTATTTTTATTTACGGTTTCAACCCTTTCCTTCATCCCCCGCACTGCTTTGTTCCATCTTTTCTGATTCATTTGGATTCAGATGACCTGCACAGTATCACGGGGAATGAGTCAGCAACTCTTCTTTTGCACCTGTGCAATAATTAAGTACACTAATGTATTGAAATGTATTGAAATGAATAACAGAACGCTTAGAATGTAAATTGAAAAGGTAAAAAATGAACTGTAAAAGAAAAAATTTCATTGTATCGCATTGTTTTAAGTGTATGCGAAGGTTTTCAGAAAATTTCAACCCTTTAAATCGTATTAGCATCGCATTTGCACATTTTTACTGCTGAAAAAGCCATTTTTCATCTCTTAGTTCATTTTAAATGAAAACCGTTCCATCTAACATTTTTTTTATTGCTTTTGTATTCAGTGATAATGAACTCGGTGTGAGTGTTCACAATGGAGTTTTCAAAGCGTTCGTCATTTTGCTCGGATTACGTCCCGACCGGATGTGAATGCGATATGAATGTTTGGATGGCGTCGCGGGTTCACACAAATCGACCGTTATGACAGGTTTAATTGTTGTTGTTCTGTTACAGGATAGATGGAGAAAACTCACATGCAGGAGGATAAAGAGTCCGAAAGCGGAACTCTCTGTGCAAAACAAATGCAAAGAACAGGGGAGTTCCGCCACTTCGTTAGATTCCACGTCAACGCGGTGTTGCCGCAACTTTATTTCAATTGATCCAACGTTGCCTTTTCATTATCGAGTAAGTGGACTGTGATTGGTGTGTTTGAAAGCTTTACTTTCTCATCTATTTATTGCTTAATTCTCTTCTTATTTTTCTCTCTTATTTTCCATTTATTTTTCTCACATATTTAATGTTATTGTTCCTTTTTATTTTTCTCTTTTATTTTCTATATTATTTTTCTCTCTTATTTAATCTTATTTTTCCTTCTTATTTTTTATCTAATTTTTCTCTTTTATTTTTCTCTTTTATATTCCATATTATTTTTCTCTTTTATTTTCTGTATTATTTTTCTCTCTTATTTAATCTTATTTTTCTCTCTTATTTTCTATATCATTTTTCTCTTTTACTTTTCTCTTATTTTTTATCTTATTTTTTATCTTTTATTTTTCTCTTTTATTTTTCTCTTTCATTTTTCTCTTTCATTTTTCTCTTTCATTTTTCTCTTTTATTTTTCTCTTTTATTTTTCTCTTTTATTTTTCTCTTTTATATTCCATATTATTTTTCTCTTTTATTTTCTGTATTATTTTTCTCTCTTATTTTCTATATCATTTTCCTCTTTTACTTTTCTCTTATTTTTCTCTCTTATTTAACCTTATTTTTTATCTTATTTTTTCTCTTTTATTTTTCTCTTTTATTTTTCTCTTTTATTTTTCTCTTTTATTTTTCTCTTTTATTTTCCATATTTTTTTCTCTCTTATTTAACCTTATTTTTCTCTCTTTTATTTTCCATCTTATATTTTTCCCTTATTTTTCTTTCTTATTTTCCACCTTAATTTTCTATCTGAGGTTTTCTTATCTCCTCCAAACTCAAATATGCATCTCAGGAGTTAAAAAGGGGATTTATTCTTTGCCCACCTTCCCACTTTAAAAAAAATTCAGAGTGAAGGCCAACTTTTAAATAATCAGTCCCATCATTTTTTATTTCTGTCTTTGATTCAAAACAAAAGTCATAGATTTCTACTAAAATTAAGAGAAGCCTAAACATTCCTTAAATGCATGCATTCAAATTCCATCTCTATTGGACTACTGAATAAAAGATGTTTCGATAAAAAAAAGTTTGCCAAACTCTCATCCTCGGTTTAAAGTCTACCCTTGGCAAAGTTTTTTTCTTATCCGGCGCCTCATCCCCCATCCGGAGAATAATGCTCCAACTCTGCAGTATGCAAATCGGAAGCCGCATTAAAATAAACTGACTGCGTGTCAGACTGCAACTCCGCCTCTCGCAGCACCAATAGACAGAAATTTCATTCCTGTCGATTCGGATTCAGTGAATGAATCCCGTGCACGTCTTCGAATTTTCTTTGTTTGCATTCCCTTCCTCCCCCCACCCTCGCTTTCAGGTCTGCCAACAGAGATCAACCCTTTGAAATGCCTTTGTGCTTTTCTGTTGCAGTGGATGGTGCTCGTATCATTGGCCGTTCTGTATAATCTCGTGTTTGTTTTGGGTAGAGCAGTGTTTTGGGAGCTGAACAATGCCGTGCCTCATTTATGGTGGTTTCTGGATTACACAAGTGACGCCATTTACGTAGTAGACTCTCTAATCCATGCTCACGAAGGTAAGTGGGAATGCCCTGAAGGGACGGATGTGAAAGAGAAACTGGGCTCTTGTGCCGGAGGATTGGGACACGCTTTATCATTTCACTTCCTGCTGACAGTCAGTAATTGCTGAGTCTTTCAGCGAGGAATGTAATACAGAATCAAGATTTTGGTAGTTGGGAGCGACACTTCCTTTGGCAAAGGCTCAACGGTAGTTTGAGTTTACTTTTAACAATTCCTTCATATTAATGTCAACAAGGCTGTAAGTCTTTAGGATGAAAAGGGAAGAGCTTTTAATTGCTTTTTTGATGTATTGTTTGAATATTCATTCAAAATTAAGTTAAAAGTACTTAAGAGAGAGAATCCTCGACAGTCAGTTGCTATTTTTTTATTGATATTTATTTCGGTTCACTTTTTAAGTATCTGAAATTGTTGAATAATTACAGTCGTATTTTTTTTTATTAAATAAATGATTGGAAGGGTTAACTTGGAATTTGCGGAATCCGCGTTTCCTTTGAGAAGGGGGAAAAAGGAAAAGGCTTTGAGTTTTGATGGATTTAAAAAAAGAAAAGAACCGAAAAGCAAAGCCGCAGAATCTATCAGTCATGCACATAGCTGTTGGTGTCAGTAAACTTCGACTTCTTTTTATTCGTTTGAAAAATATAATTCTTGATGAGATGAACGGAACTGTGAGTTTTAGATAAAATGAGAAAGCTTTCATCTCATAAATCGAAAATGGCATCAGGTTTTTGAATGAGAGGCTGTAAAAGGATTTTTTTAACCGCACTGAGTTTTACTTAAGTTTCACAGAGAGATTTTCCTGTGCTCTCAATAATAAACGATGTTTGCCATAAACTAAACATCGTTTCTAAGACCGTTGGTGTTTCTTTTTGAGGAATTTTTAGGTTTGGGCTTAGTCCAACTGAGTCTCTTTGTCAGCTACGTTAGATAATGTTGACGCCTTCCAGATAAAACTAGATAAAATTTGAGTGATTATCCAAACTCGGGCGGAAAAGACTGACGGTTTTGGCGCAAATGGAGTTTTCCTTTGAAATCGACCAATCAGAAACGTCGCCGCCATTTTTTTTTTATTTTCCCGCATTGCTTTTAGGAATAATCGGCTTCAGCAATTTTATGTAAGCTTTGTATTTTGAAATCTCAAGCAAGTTTTAATTGAAAAAGTTTTTTTTTCATTCCTGATTGAGAGTTTTCCGCTTTTCTTCCAGTCTTCTCAAGGAAACTGTTTTCTCCCTTCATTTTCTTTCTGTTTCTTCTGTATCGGTGACATTCCCCTCTTTTTTCGATATCCGACCGATCGTCGCCTCTTTCGGTCGCGGTTCCTTTTTTACAACTTCTTCCTTTTCTTTACTTTTCCTTTTTTTATATTTTCCTACGAGCTGTCAATTAAGATGTCTCAAAAACTTCCTATTCTCTTGTGTTTGTGTTTTTTTGCTGTCGTTGGTTCGGAAGAGAATTCCCTTACAATCGGTGGAGTGACTTTTATTTCTGTCGAAATTTCATCCCGAGGGATGAGAGGGCAGAAAAGCGGGCGCAGAACCAAAAAATCAGGAAAAGTATGAACTCAAAAATTGAAGAACATTTTGAGTTGGGGTGAATAATACGTCAGAATCAGTTTGCCCATCAAAAAATGTTTTTTTTTAGAACAAGAAAAACCTAAATATTAACTGTAGAGATTCTCTAGTCCTCTTAAAAAGATCAAACAAGAGGTGAATTGAAATTAAAGTGTAAATTTGCCATTGTTACTAAAATTTAGGTTTTTTTTATTTATAAAAAGGTTTCCCCGCAATTTTTATTATATTTTATGTAATCGGCAGACGTTTATTTTTATGAACGGGAATTAATTTTAAAATCTTTTAACCCTTTGCGGTCGTTTGGGTACTCTCAGCCACCACAGCAAGGAACTATACACGAATCTTATACTGTATGCATTTCCTGTATGCCTAATAAACCTTTTCATCAACTAATACGATGCTCCAACGATTGGAGATAACGAAGAGGTGTCGTCTTTGAACGCAACAATACATTGTAGACAAACAAATAAACAACTACAATATGCGAATAAAATATACAAATACATACAAATCAAATACATTGTAAACAAACAAATATAATATACAAATACAAACGAATCAAATACATTGTAAACAAACAAATAAACAACTATAATATGCAAATAAAATATACAAATCAAATACATTGTAAACAAACAAATATAATATACAAATACAAACGAATCAAATTCATTGTAGACAAACAAATAAACAACTATAATATGCAAATAAAATATACAAATCAAATACATTGTAAACAAACAAATATAATATACAAATACAAACGAATCAAATTCATTGTAGACAAACAAATAAACAACTATAATATGCAAATAAAATATACAAATCAAATACATTGTAAACAAACAAATAAACAAATACAATATACACATAAAATTTACAAATACAAACAAATCAAATACATTGGATAATTCCAAAGAATATTTTCTAAATTGTATTTAGGAGTAATTAGAGATTCTCTTTTGTTAAAGTATTACTAAATATTACTGAATATTATGTATATGTATCCCTGCTCTTTCCAAAGAAATTAATTCCGACCAATAGATACCCATATCCAAATTTATACGACCTCTAAGGGTTAATTCCGACCAATAGATACCCATATCCAAATTTTATACGACTGCAAAGGGTTAATTCCGACCAATAGATACCCATATCCAAATTTATACAATCTGAAAGGGTTAATTCCGACCAAAAGATACCCACGTCCAAATTTTATACGATCTCAAAGGGTTAATTCCGACCAATAGATACCCATACCCAAATTTTATACGACCGCAAAGGGTTAACGAAGAAATCCAGGATCGATTGCATCAGAGCTTAAGAATTTGTTTTCCTATTATTGAGTTTTAAAAGTTCTCTGAGCAAATGAAAGAGAAAAGGCAATTTCTCAAGAAATTTCTCAGGAATTGCAATAAAATACTTGTAAAATTTTCATACAGTTAGCAATAAACAACGGAGAATATTATTTCCGTGAAATTTTCTTCTCTTCTTCTCTTCCTCGGTTCTTTCTCATTCTCTCTTTTTCTTTATTTTTTCACCTTTTCAATTTCATTATAAAACGACGGAAGTAAAAAGCATAAATCAGGAGGCGACATGCATAAATGGGAAATCGCGTTATAAATATTAAAAAGTCGTGAATGTTTGGAGGCAATAACTGAATTCCATTTTTTGGCAAAGAGAGTATATAGGCTAAAGGGGAGGTTTTTAACCCCCAATATTACAGTGAGGATATCTGAGAGTTTCGGAATGAATTTAATCCAAACCTCGAGTGTCAACCCTACATGGGTAATCCCACGCGTTTGCCTAAGGTATTCCATTACGAGTTGTTCTTCGGTTATCGAACTGTTGGAAAGTTAGGAACCAAACAGGAAAGCCACTTCCTCCTCTTCTCGTTACGTTCGGAGTCACGTAATGGGAAAACAAACAAGAAGAAAAGCATTCCCGGTTAACGGGGAAATTACCAAGAGATACTTCGCCCCCTAATGCCCCGACGATAAGGGACGTGACCGATCGAGCAATGACGAAAATACGAGAAAACGAATTTGATTTTCCTGTTTTCATCTCTGTGAGCATATGTGGCCACATTCCTCGTGTGTCACATCGCCACGATCCATCATGAACTGACCCTAACACAAGTGCGGAGGTGAACCTTTTCCGACACTTTTCCACGTGAAAGGGAAAGGGAAACATGAATTATAAAAAATAAGGGGGAGTTTTTTATTTTTTATTTGAGGAAAATCAAGAGAAAAGCGATAAGAGAAAATTCTTTTGTTTCGTTTCTTGGAGACCAAACGAAGATTACTTCTTAATTAAAGAAAAAAAAAAAGAAAGTTGGTAATCTTAATTAAATCATTATTTCTATTTTGCGAGTTCGTGGCAGGAGAAAGAAAGCGCGGGAGAAAGACCGAATGGCATTTAATAAGAACGAATGGCGCCACATTTTTTTTTCTTTTATAGGCTAACCTACTTCCATTAATTTATTCTTTAAAAGTGTTAATCTCTCTGGTGAGGGTTTTATAATGAATTCCCACTTTTTACCCTGCTAGGGAAACTGGTTACAAAACGCAGATATTTTAATTTAATAAAATCTTTTCAATGGATTTTCCGAGAAGAGGGTGAAAGGTCACTCGTGAAAAGTAGACTTTTCATAAGGTTTTAAAAACAAATGTAAACCCTCCAATTTGAATACGTTCCCAACAACACATATGAAAGAAAATTGTTTCATACAAAATTTTACTTAAATGAAATTTTATGCATTTTATTATCATTCTGATAATCATAAGATTCATTTATAAACAATAAAAGATACGGAATTAAAAATAAGTGGAAATTAATGCTTTTATGAAGTTACATACAGTGGCACTCGAAAGTATTTTGACAATACAAAATTTAATAGTTTCTTAGTTAATTATTTTCTGTAAGATTTTATTATGGTTGTATTATTTAGTTATCAATACTATTATTTGTATTCATAAAATTAGTTATTATTTTCTTTTGTATATTTTATTTATGCATTTATATGTTTATGTCCTTTTATAGTGTATTTATTTTCACATATTTATTTTTATTTGTCTGTTTTTTTTTGTAGTCATTCACTTTAATGCTCAAAAAATATATTATTAATAGTATTGATAACTAAACAATATACGTAAACATAATACGATACAATTCTTACAATAATACAAATACAACCCTTAAATAATTCATTTTTTTCTTCTTTCTATACTATACTATTTATACTAATTTATAGTAGTATAGTATTTATAATATTATTAGTACGTATTTATAGTATTTACGCTATATTTATATATAATACACATATACATTATGATACAATTCATACAATAATATACATAAAACCCTAAAATAATACACAACCATAGTAAAATCTTATAGTAAAATAATTAACTAAGTAACTATTAAATTTTGTATTGTCAAAATACTTTTGAGCGCTACTGTAAATGTATTATTTTAAATATAAACATCAGAAAAGATGTTTTAGTTGCCTTTCGGTTGCTTATCCAGTGAAACGTCAACAAAAAATTTCCAGACCGGTATTGTAATTTCCTTCGCTGTAGGCGTAGCGAACGACACATTCTCTAATTGAATTCGAGTCTTCTGCGCCTACGAAAAAATTAACGAAATAATTACTAAAAGGAATTTCGTGTTTAACCTCGTGATTCCCACCCGTCTGCTTTCGAGACCCACGCAATTCATCCTGGACTGTGCAAAAGCCTGAACACAATTTTCAGAAGGGCGGATGCCCAACAATTGCAAATCCTAACACACACACACACCGTTCGAATTTTATAGCCTTCTTATTGTCGTCTTTAACGTATTAGGAATTAGGAAAAAATAAGTTCTGAATATCAATTGTTATTTCACCTGCGATGAGGCCATTATTTACATTCGACTCACTCGTTATCATTAGCTTTCGCATTTAAATACAATTAATTAACTAATTTTTATTTTGAAGAGAAAATCGGTAACTTCTTTTTTAAGAACTTCCGTGGCGCCATTTGTCAAAAATTTCAAGAGATTTTTTAACTGTTTGCACAGAGGGTGGGAGTTAAGGGATGAGGGTCATTGACTTCCATTTCATCTCACTTTTCAAAGAGGTTAACGCCCCAATTAGAATTAATTTTTCGATAAAAAAATGAATTAGAAAATAAATTGGAGGATGAAATTGCGGTTAGTAAAGATATTTTGGAGTCGCTTGAAATGGAGATGGGACATGTATAAGTTTTTTTGAGTGTGCATTTTTCAGCTTAACTTCATTAGACCTCAAATGACTTAACCTTTCGACCTATGACGACATTTTTCATTCTTTACCCCTTCTACCAATTCACCTCTTTACTGAAACCGAATCTGTAATTCAGGATGGTATAGAAAGGTATAGATATATGGTATATAATACAGTGGAAGGTATAGAAAATCACCTTTTGTAAGAGAAATAAATTGCCTACAAAAATTTCCCGACAGCGAAATGAAATTCCATTTGAAGAGTTTGGGAACAATGGAATAGTTTCACAGACGGTAAGCGGTGAAAGAAAAATGGAGACTATTTGGAAAAACCTCTAAACATTCTTCCTGCATAAATTTTCATTCACCACGGAATAATTATACTGTTCGTTAACCTTCTGACCTTCGCAAAGTTCACAATGACTGACAGCAGCCTTTTATGCACTTTATAAGTCACCTTCGTAGAAAGCTCGGAAGTAATTCCACCTCAAAAGCTCTGCAACTGGTCTCTTCCCAGAGATTAGTTAGCATTTTATTATTGTCTTTCTTCGTTTCGTAACGGGATTCTTTGGTGTATGTCTTTGGGGAGAACTCGAGGACTCCAAAATTGTATTTGAATACGGCACAATTTGATCCTTTTACTTACGGGGGGAAGTGATCCAGAAAGAGAAAAGAAGCTTTCTTGATTGTTTCGGTAAAACTTTTACTAGTAAACCTATTCAAAGAAGAGTTCGGGGAAAAATAATATGGCGGAGGGGAAAAGAGAGAGAGGGGGAAGTTGGTTAGCTGGTTTTAACAATGAACCATTGAGGTATTCAAACTCTTTTTGGGGTTTTCATATAAAGGAAGTAAAGTTTTTTTTTTAACCCTGAATTCGAGCTTTAGTTTCTCCTGAGGGTACCGTGTGAGGAATGCTCGAGGTTAATCACGTCCACCTAAAGGGCGTGGTCGGTCCCATTCGTGTACCATCTTCGGAATAATAAAATTTGGGTCACGCCATTCCCGCGATACCGCTGGACATGTTTTCCTTGCTGACCCAAGGGACATTCACTGTTTCTCTTGTGAAGACATCTTCGGTGTCCACATCGAACTGCAGCTGAACTGTACAAAGAAACCATAGAGTATATCTCGGTTTTAACTTCAGTCGTCAGCATTTGATTGGCCCACAGCACCAGTAAAGGGCAGCAGGTGGTCAGAAACGTCTCCAATAAACCTAAAACCCGACTATTGATCAAAGGTTGGGACTTATTGCCCTCGAGAGGCTTTCAAACCGATGAAAAATGCTTTGCTAAAATAATTTTACTACCGAGTTAACAAACAAGGGAGGTTTTTTGTTTGTTTGTTAAAGTCAGCTATAAAATTACGGAACGACAGACACACCC
>JAQIBA010000040.1:15994-127408 GCA_028293925.1 Brueelia nebulosa
TATATTTTACAAATCTAACATAGGTTTAGTATTTTAATAATTTAAAATTTTATTTTTATTTTTTTCTACTTATTTATTTCTTTTCTTTTTTTATATTTATATTTCATATTTTATATTTTATATTTATATTTATATTTTATATTTCATATTTCTCTATTCATATATTACAAAATAAATGAGTTCTGTGTTATAAACTCACAAACGCACCGCCTTTACGAAAATTTCGGAGTTAAGTAAAAGATTGTAAAAATTAAAATTAAAAAAAACAATGGCTGTTAAAAAATGACGAGAGACAGAAAGAAGGTATAAATAATCATATTAACACTATTTTCATAATTCTTTTTTTTAATTTATATTTATATTTTATTTTTTTTTTATTAATTTATTTTTAGCACCCTTTCAGACCTCTCTGTGTTTTATTTATTCAGTTATAATTTATTTTATTTAGTGTACATATGTTGAATTGTACATCGGATTTATATGAAATTATTGAATGTAGAATTAATAGGAAATGATACTGAATTTGTCTTGATGCAATTAAAATGATTTTTTTTTATTTATAATAATGTTAAGTGTTTAATAAATTGTTGTGTTACAGGTGTTCAGCCCCG
The DNA here is from genome assembly GCA_028293925.1 of Brueelia nebulosa. NCBI lineage: Eukaryota > Metazoa > Arthropoda > Insecta > Psocodea > Philopteridae > Brueelia > Brueelia nebulosa. The sequence goes on from JAQIBA010000040.1 coordinate 16,606, forward strand.
GCGATTACATCTGCAGGAAAGGAGACGTAGGCAAAGAGATGTACATCGTGAAACGTGGCCGACTGAGCGTGGTAGCAGACGACGGGGAAACAGTGTTAGCGACTTTGGGCTCCGGAAGTGTTTTCGGGGAAGTGAGCGTTCTGGAAATAGCGGGCAACCGAACCGGGAACAGAAGAACTGCTAACGTGAGGAGTTTAGGTTACTCAGACCTGTTCTGCCTCGCGAAAAGGGATCTGTGGGAGGCTCTCGTGGACTACCCCGAAGCCAGACACAGTCTCATGGAGAGGGGGTGTCAGCTCCTCAGGAAGGACGGACTTCTAGACGAAAATGCTTTTAAGAAGTCACAAGCGGAGCACGAGACTCTCAAAGAGAAAGTCGATCGATTAGGTATGAACGCCACTGTTTCCCTCACATTTTTATGAATGTTTTTTAAGGGTTGGAGGTTTTCTTGCAGAAAATTCACTGGAGGGTCTCGAAGAAAAGCTCACGCAAGTGATGGAAGACTTATCGACATTCCACGTGAGAATGAAGAGAAGAGCTTCGAGGATAGAACACAAGAACAAACATTCCTCTCCCACGATGTGAGCATTGCCCGTTTATAAGTCCCCTCCCCAGAATACTCAATAATGGGTTTGTCTCCCTCAGGAAAACTTTTCTTCTGCCGAAGTCATCGACTGTGGAAGAAGAAGAAGAGGGCGATGGTTCGACGTCGCGGAGATCATTTCAGGGGGCCTCTAGACCGAACGTTGTTTTACAAAGACAGAAACAACGTTCAGTTTGATGAACACTCGTTTTCAATTTATTTGTTTTATTATTAATAGTCATTGCAATATATATATTAGAATTTAATTTTATAAGCAGTTTTTTTTAATTGGAAAATTGGGGTCCGATCTTTCATTTTTCGAAAACTAAATATAAAATAGGGACACCTAAATTACAATTAATGTGTTAAAATCAACCCTTCTGTAATTCTTAACATCCTGTTAATAAATTCCCAACATTTTGACACCCACAGAACTCAAAAATTGGCCAAAATTCGCTGAAAAAAAGTGTAATTCTTGCAACCTTTGAGGCTGCATATCTCGGAAACGGTGAGAAATATCGCAAAAATAAAGAAATTAGCAAAAGGAACCTTACAAAGGAGAAAACCAAAAAGTGTCCTTTACACAATGAAGGGGGTCCGAACCCCGAAATCGCAAAAAAAAATTCCAAAATTTCCCGACCGACAAAACTCCAATTCGAGAATTTTTCTATTTTCATCCTACAAAATATCGGTTAGGCAATTTGCACGCGTTTTGAGTGCAGGAATTGCCTATACGATTATTTTCAGGGGGAGAATTTTTCAACTCTAAAATGGCGTAACGGTTTGATTTACGAACGCAAAGGGTTAAAGAGGCTTTTTCCGTTCAAAATGGCGCCACTACGGGGATATCGATTTGCAGGAAATTCCACGGAAATGTCGTCCACAGCGGAAGCTTCATCTCTCAACAATTTCAACCGCGCATGACACATACAAAATGTCAGAAAACGAAACTTTAAGGAAACGCGGATTGTTTTCGGGGGAAAAAATGGCACGAAAAGGAAAGCGTAGAAGGTCAATGTAAATTTAAACTATCAGAAAGGAAATTCATGTTCCACAAATACAAGTAATTATATTTTTTATTATTATTTTATTTTTCAGGTTGCTTTGCAATAGATTTTTGTGTGAGACAATCCAATTTGATAAGATTCTCGATTAAGCGAAAATAAATCCATGTCATCCCGAACGGAGAACAGTGTTTGGTCTCCGGATGAGGCGGACTCGTTAGAGAACATCGACAAGGAAATACAACTGGTGAGCTTAAGCACAGACTCACATGCTGTGTCAAACGGAGCAGATGAAAATGGGTCAACGGGTCAGGACAAACACAAATCGGATGGCGATTCAGGAGCTGAATATGCGGCGAGACAATCCACATTCGGTGTAACTCATTCAAGATCGTATGACAATTTACAAGCAATACAATTCCACTCATCATCGAGTGATAAAACGGGACGTGAGACCAAATTCAGAATGCAAAACTCCTCACTAAACTGTGCTAACATTTCAAATAATCAATTTCCTGAGAAAACCCGTTTTTGTGAAAACAATAGATCGAATCATGAAAAACCACCGGTGATTAAAAGCACAGAATCCACTAACAAAGAGGATTATTTAGAACTAATTAACAAGCAATTAACAAAGGAATTGGATGAAAAAAACGCAATACTCTCATTACTCCAGGAAAATTACGAGAGATTACTATTTAAATATGCAGAAGCCCAAAACAGAATCGATGAACTGAGGATTAAATTTTTGGCTGAAAAATCAGAGCCTAAAAACTTTCAGATGAATAACCACATCTCATATTTTTATAATGAGCACCACAAAACAGAAGATCTCAAATGTCAGAATGTGATAACACCATTTATAGAAGTGGACGAACCCTCGGATGAAAACATACCGGCAACGATCACCAGACCGACTTCGTTACCATTAGACAACGGTTTAAAATTTGGCGAAAGAGATTTGCTGAAAGCGACCACTCCGACTGATTCAGAGGGACTGAGCAGCATTATAACGAGCATGAGTGGCCACAGTAAAATTTTAAATTCCTTAGATGAAGAAAATCAGATCAATAAGAAAAATAATTTATTCAAATACAAGAGAAATAATTTTATACTGAAAGAAAACACTCTTCAAAATGATCCTTTTGACAAAGTGAAAAACTGGCAGAATTCACTGCCTCCTTTGGAACAAATAGAAACACCTGAAACGACTCTCTACAATATCAATAACGCATTCAGCTCGAGTGGCACCAATTATAAGGAAATCTCATCACCGAAGATGGAAAAAGAGTATATTTATTCAGATGAATCATGTCCTGCCAGCTGGAAAGAGGAACGATCGTATAATCCGAACAGAAGTCAAATGTATAAAGAACAGAAAATCAAATACTGTAAAAAGTCTTCGGATGAAAGGGAACAATTTCACGAAGGGAATTTAGAGGTGAAGGAAAACATGAAAATACCCGAAACATCCATAATACAAAGGCGACGGAAACGACCTCCTCTTTTGAGATGTTCGTCTTTGCCAGCTTACGACTGCGAAAGTATAAAATCGGGAAACTGCAAAAACGATATATATATTCCACCGTTGGATTTGAACAACATCACACTATCGGATGATGAGTCTTACTGCCAGCAGGAATACTATCTGAGCAAAAGCAACGGGGCCACATCTTCGTCTCTGATCTCCAGTGATGATCCGATTCCAACTCCACAGTCTTTCAGCTCATGCAAAGCGACAATCAGCGAGGAAAGAGTTCCTAGGCAGACCATCAGCAAAAGCACATCCATCACGCCTGACAGGAGCAGAGCCATGGACTTTGCCCAACCGAAAACCTCATCGCATTTGAAACAGGGCGGTGAATGCTGCAATGAAAAATCCATTAACCGTTGCAATGTGTGCGGGGAATCCATTGACAAGAGCAGTCGGTCATTTGGTAGCAAATCGAATTCTTGCGAAAGCGTGCACAGGAAAGAGATGTTTTCGAAAGATCAGCCACAGAGGCGAACCAAACCTCCTTTCAAACGGTCCGTGTCGTTTGGGTCATGCACGAGCACTACGAGGAATTGTTCGCATGGAAAGCAGACGTTCAACTGTTCCGGTTTGAACGAAGACAGTTTCGAAAATTTCGACGCTTATGCGAGCAACTTAAAAGCGAGATCTCAAGTAGTGATAAAAGCTTTGGCCGCTCACGTAAATAACTCTTAGAACCTGTGCTGCAACAATTAGCTTTCAACGAAACATTAGTAGAAATCTTTCCGCCGTTTTTAATAGAAAAACTTTTACATGTGTTCCGAAGCTGCCAAATTCATGTTTTTTCAAAAATGTGATACAAAATCCTGCCCCCAAAGATGATCACTCCAATTTCATTTATAAACAGTTTAAGCACAATAGTTGATTAGAATTTTCTATCTCTCGCTTGAATTAATTTTATTTATACTAATTAACAGTATTATGGTTATCGCTAATTAATTATATTTAATTATTTATCCGATTTATTTCAAAAGATTTGGTGTTATTTTTTAAAAAGATTTTATATTGTAAATAAAAACGTATTTAAAGTTATGTTTTATAAATTTTGATTTTGAATAGAAAATTTAAATTATAGTTTAACCGTTTAATAATATAAAATAAGTAATCCTTTAGCAGCAGGATTCTGCATTTTATATCATAATATATTTTCCGTTTCGCGGAAATTCCCTCAACTCTGACTTGATAATATTAAGCTTTTCTCTTTCGAGACTCATTGCACATAAAAAAACGAGAATTTGTATTTTTAGTGAAAAATTAATACACTTAGAATTTTATTTAAGCCGGGCAAGTTAATATGAACAATCACACGGATTACAAGGAGGCTCGATGAGGAAACCGCTTGCGCTATCTACTAGAGACATGTTACTAGGTTCGGGTGTAAACATTCCAGAGTATGAATTCTTGAGGAAGTTCACGTGAGATTGCAAGCTCTTAATTCTGAGCTGAGCTTGTTCGAAGTTGTCGTTGAGGTTGTTGATCTGAGACTGCATTCTCTGGCGGATCTGAAATTCATGTCGTCAAAGTTAAAAACTGGTTGTGTCTCTGTGATGTGCAACTAAAACAGATCTCAAAATAACTACGGTTGACCCCATTTCAGTTAATAAATTTCCCGGGATTGAATCGAAGAATTATATTAGTTGTCACGCAATCACGATAACTGCATCGTATTGTATTTTAAAAGCCCGCCAAAAAAGGATGACCCAATTTGGCCTTTCTCAATAGTTTTTGACTCAGTGAAAATGCGTGGAATGGAAAAATATATGATATTCACCTCGTCCTTATCCTTTTGCGCGGTTCTTGCGGTCGCTCTGGCTTGTGCTAATTGTCTTTCCAGATCAGCTATTTGATTTTGCAGAGATCTCTTGACAGTCTCATTTCGATCTTTGCATCTAGCAACCTGTCGTGCCGACTCTTCACGCAGTGTTTCCAGCTGGTTAGCAAACTGTGCCACCTCGTGAAGCTTCTCATCGAGTCGCTTTTCATTCTGAGCGGAAGCTTCTTCAAGCCTGGCGACAGTCGTCCTGTAATTGAGTTTTGTAATTAGAATTCTAACCCTGGATCGTTTGGGGTTAACCAGATTGGTTAATGTGTACTTGAGCTTGGCGTTCTCTTCCCGTAGCTCGTTGCATTTTTTCTCCCAGCACTCGAGGCGAGCTGCCATCTGGCTCCGCTCATCCATGCCCAACTGCTGACTGTTTCTTTCCGATTCGATTCTTCGCAATAAAGCATTGGACTGGAAAAAAATTAAAACCGATTTCAAAATACGTCGTGAATTAATGTTTAAATTTCTCTCGCAAAATTGTTTGCCAACCCTTTCTTTAGCTTCTTGTAGTTCGCGTTGTAAATCTTCGGCGTTTCGCTCTGCTATCATTCTTAACTGTTGCGCTTCTTGAAGTTTCAATTGAGTTTCTTTTAATATGTCAGGCAGAGGAGTAAGCTCCGAGAGCTTTTCTTGAAAGCATTGCTAATGTTAAATAAAATTATAAAGATTATTAATAAACTAATAAATAAACTAAATTAAATACAAAACAGCATTGCACAAAGTTTTAACAATAACAATTTGCAACAAAACAGTAAATAAATTTTTAACCTTCACTCGTTGAATTTCCGCATTATGTTCTTCTCTTATTCTTTGATTTTCTAACTCCATGTGATCTATTTGTCTAATCTGCTCCTCTACTTGTTGCTGAGCTTGCAGATACTGCAATACAAAATGAGTGTAAAATAACAGGTATTTCTCATCTTCTTCATTATAAATAAATTCACCTTGTTTCGATAATCATCCAACTGAGCGTTCTGATCTTCTAACTGATTTCTTAATTCGTCTATTTCGTCTTGGGCTTCTCTGTATCTCAGCTTTATGACACTCATTTGTTGTTCTTGTTCGAATAGTTGCTCTTTCGAACCCAGCATCTGCAAAAAGAAATATTTTTAATCAAAATTAATGAAGAAAACTTTTCTGCTCTCACCTTTGTTTTTTCTCCTTCCAGCTGTTTCAATCTCTTCTCCAGAGATTTGCACTGCTCCTCGCAATAATCTCTTTCTTCTCTTGCTTTATCCGTTATCTCCATCAACTTGTCGTTCTGAGCTCTTAAAGAAGCAACTTCGAGAAGTTTGTTATTGAAATCTTGCTGCAGTCTGTCGTACTGCTCTTTTAACTCACGAACCTGCAGTTCGGTATTGGAGTCTCTTGGCGGCAAAGGGTTGATTAGCCCTCCATGAGTTCCCTAAAATGTTTCCCCAGTCCTCAGATTAACATGAACGATGAAATTGGGTGAGAGATTCAAACAGTCATTACCATTCCTCTCCTTTGGACGTTGATGTTAATTTTCATCATTTTTCGATGATTCTCCAGTTCTTGCCGCTCTTTCTGAACGGCAGCGAGTTCCTGCTGTATGCGTTTCACCTCTCCCTCCAGAGCTGCTACAGCACATTCCTACAAAACTGACAACTTACTCACAAAATTCGAAAACAAAACAAGTTAAAGATTTTATAATCACCAAAGTCTGAGTGGTTTCTTTGTATTCCTGCAGCTTCATGTCGACAATATCATCTGTTGTGGGAGGACTGACTTTCACTGTGACCTTGTCCTCGAATCCTGGGGTCATTCCCTGACCGATTAATTTGTCATTAAGCTGAGCATTTTCTCGCGCGATGAGTCTCATTTCTGCCTGAAGATTTGCAACTTTTCTTTGTAAAAGCTCGACAGCATTTTCTTTTGTAATCAACTCTTCTTGTAACTGATATCTGGAGAAGTCATTGAAAAATTAATAAAACAATAAGTGCAACCATTGGGTCGAAGTTCGTACGAGATGAAAAGCAATCAAAAACAAAGTCTAACTTATTTTTCACCTACATTGTAAAAAAAAATTTTAAATAAGATGCTAACTGTAAACCAAAAAGTTCTAAAATTCAGAACAAATTCTGAGTTTACTCAAGATCCAATAAAAACATCTATTTAAGTAAAACATTTAAACAATGTTTTGTCCGTTCAGTGATAAATAAAGATTCAGAATACAAAATCCTTAAAAAATTATCACCAAAAGCATTGAGAAACAATTAAATAAATAAGTCAAGATGCTAATTTAACTTACACTTGGTCACACATTTCGAATCGGCTTAATTTTTTTTTAATTTACGTCAAATAATAAAATTACATTACAAAATAAAATGATCTTAAAAAACTAAATAAAAATAGTGTCTACGATTGTCATTTCCCTAGCAGACAATTCAAATTTTATTGTAAATTCTAGAAAGCAAGTGGTGGTGAGAAGGGACAAACCATTTCTAACAAGTGCAAAAGACATTTTTAACGGTTTTCTCCGTTTTTGATTTCACGAGCTAAAGCCAAAACTGTTGACCGTTGGCAAACTGATTTTTTCTGCTTCCACGATAAAATTTTAAGACTATGATTTTAAGCCCTCAAGGTCAATCTTTCCTTTTAATTAATTTCTTTTTCCTATCCTTTAGGCCAATTATGGACCATAATAGTTACAAAAAGTAGAATCATTTTAATATAAGAATACTCTCTCCTTTTTCTTTGATTTTTTAATATTAAAAATTGACTAAGATTCAAAACTTACCTCAAACCTTCTAAATCGGCATTTTCAGCTGCTAGTTTTTCTTGCATTGAATAACTCTCACTTAACCTGCCCGTAAGAGAGAGCATGACTTCCTGGAAAATTTTAAATTTTATAGTTGGGCTAAAAATACACCTGCATTCCTATATATTTTGTCTCTTAATAGTATTCCCTTCAGAGAGATTGCATTTCTCCAAATTTAGTCAAAAGCCGGACTGATTTTTTTTTGAATTACGAACACAGGGATTACTTTTAAGTTATAGAGAATTAAAATGACAACTCACGGGTACGCTTTTAGCATCAGAGTCGACGCTTGGCAAGCTTTTCGTTTTGAAAGCGGCCAAACTATCCAAAGCCGGAATCGGTGGTGCAACAGAAGAAGGTTTGGCCTCAGAACAAAGAAGTTTTGGCATTTTAACGTCTTGCGAGTCAATCTGCTGCCCCGTCGCGGCAAGCGACTCTTCTTTGCCTTCCGTGGAGGTGTTCGTCTCATCATCTTCTTTCTCCAAATAAGCTTTTATAGATTTTTCAAGTTTAACGAGAGTCGGTTTAGATAAAACTGGACTTTCAATTTCATCTGCTGTTTCCAATTCGGAATCCTCGAAGTCAGCTGTTATTTCGTCGGCCAGTTTTTTCAGATCATTCTTCAATTTCGTTCTTGGTGTTTCCGGTTTCTTATATTCTGCTGCATCGCCCTCGTTTTCGGTCGACTTTTCATCCGTAACTACCGCATCTTTTGATCTGCCAAATTTATCGCTGCCATGTGTTCTGCTGCTGACATTCTCGTTTTCGAGAGCACTAGTTTCTTCAAAACTTTCTTCGCTTAGTTTGAATTCTTTCCGGGGGCTTTTTTCCAACTGAAAACGATCGGAATAGCTGCTCCTGGAGGACTTTTTCTCCTCGTCTTTGGGTGTTAAGTTTTCAACATGCGTCCTTTCTTCAAGTTCTTCTTCTTCAGCCAGTTTTGCAGCGTCTCCTCCTGCTTTTATATCTTCTTCAACTAATCAAATAAAATTGAAAAGAATCGTCAACACATTTATAAAATTGAAAGTTCAAGTTTCTTCACTAACTTTTGGACTTTCCAGCTTTTTCGAGTTCATCCCATTTTTTTTTAAATGATTTGTCAGCCAGCCCTACAAGATGCTTCACTCTTGTTGTAATCTTTTCAAGCTGTTGCAGATTCTGCGATAATTTTTGCTGATTTCTCTTAAGCTCTCGGTTTTCCTCCTCGGTCATTGTGTCTTTCTGAGAGGAGAAAAAACACGTACATTTGGATGTTATTATCAGATAAAAATTAATTATAAAATTTTGGGAAACCTTTTGAAAAGCAGCAATAGCATCCCTTATTTGTTCAATCATTTTCACCGTTCTCGTAGCCTTTTGATCTGCCAATTTCAGTTCCTGAGATACCTGAGAGTCGGTCAGGCAAACGGGCTTCCCCGTCTGAAACTCTTCGCAGAATTCTTCGCTGCTTGAGGATGTGTATTTTGATTTTCGAGAACGTTTCGACGGGGAATGTTTCTGAGTATCGCCCTGTTCCTGACGAGAAGAAACTACTTTGGGGCTCCTCAAAGTTTTAATACTTCTACCTGGCAATCATCAAAGAAATTTCACTACAAAGTCCTTCATTCTTTCTTTCTACAATTATAAATATTTCCCAATTGGAAAAACTTCCACTATGTTACCTGAAGCCTTTCCAGCATTTGCTTTTTTGCATCGCTCAGATCCGGAATCTTCATCGGATGACTGTGTCTTTTCATCCGAAGAGAAGAATCTGTACTCGAAAGAAGTTTCCGCACCGATTTCTTCGTCTGGGTTATCGCCACAACAAGGATTTTTTTGATCATTTTTCGCGGACGTCTTTCTCTGGGAATTTTTCCCCGATTTGTTTGAACGTTTTGATAAATTTTGCGTCTGCATTTCGGTATCTGAATCAGTGACGTCACTCCCTGTTTTTTGATCAAAATTCAATTTCGGTATGAACACATTCTGTAATAGAAAGCACTCTCGATAATAAATAAACTATATCAAACTAAAATATGAAAAACACACCGATCTTTAATTAGAAAATATCCAAACCTGATTCTTGTTTTCATCGGAGCTGCTATCCACTTCCGATGTTCCACTTTTATCGCGATTTATTCTCTTAGTCAAATCCAATCGGAATTGTTCGAAATCATTGCTTATATCCAAATCCGATAAGTGGAATGGTTTCAGCACTTCGAAACAGGATTTCAAAGGATCATAAATTTGTGGCAAAGTCCCATTGTCAGCGTACTTCTTAATGGTTTCGATTGTTTCGGTGAACTCCTTAGAAGCACTTTCTCTGTCAAACTTCTTCCCAAATTCTAATTCAGTAAAATTATCTCTTCCCCTGGAACTAATTGCCTTTCTTCTCTACAACACATATTACACATCTTATTTTTTAGACGGTCGGGAGTAAATAATAAAAGGTTTAATTGTTATTTTGTGTGAAAGTTTAACATCATCATAAAATGATATTGGCAAAAGCAAATGTATATATATAAAACAAACATTACTCAAAAAATCTTCAACGGATCTCTGATGTTCACAAAATAGTCAGACTCACCTTCATCATGTTTTCTACTTTGAGAAAAAAAATAATAACCCAAGCGCAACAAATAAAATTAAACTATAAAGAACTATAAAATAAAAAGGTTTGAAAAATAACGAGGAACCATATTAATTTCTGTTGACAAGTGAATGCATATTACGTTTCAAAATATTTGTTCCATTTTTTTAATAGCAATGATACAGTAACGTTGTAAATAATTCCTTTAAATTATACAGCAAAATCTGTAAAAAACTTTTCATCTTTGATGAATTACACTGATCAAACTAACCTAATTTCTGAGATCTCTGATGTAAAAGAGTAATCTTTTTATAACTTTTCAATTCTTTATATCTAAAAAAAGTTCTTGCAAAAAAATTTCACGAAATCTCTCGAGAGTAGTATGCATAAATTAAGCATAGTAAAAAATGACAAATGATTAAAATTCAGCATAAATACAAAAAACAGAATTCTTTACAATATATTGGAAGTACATATATATATAATTAAATTTAGATTTACTTTTTAATGGTAACTTATTAAAATTTCAAAAATACAAATCAAATAATCTCAAAAATGAATTTACAAAAAATTACTAAATAATCACGCAAACAATTACGCGTGTCTAATAGTGTCTGTATTTGCTGATTGTATTTGCTTATCATGTTTAGGTTTGATAAGCAAATACAAGTCCACACATCAAATTGAATTTTCCTTCTTTAAATAATTAAGAATTAAGTCATGCATATTGCAACAAAATTTTTTCAGTTCTAAATTTACATATTTACAAGATTTACATTTTTAAAAACAAACTCATTTTCTCAAGCTGAAGATTCAAAATTTTCTTCAAGCTCCTCAGACATTTTAGTTTTTTGAAGATCTTTATTTACAATTAATTTATTTTTAATATAAAATAAAAGATATACAAATAATGAGTCTTGTCAAATGGTTTGTAAAGAAAGAAAGTACTTGTGTTATTTTTTTCAAGTGAAAATTTATCAAAAAACAAATATGAATTCAAACAAGAATAAAATTATTTTCCAACATTGAAAACACTTTCTCTGTTATTTACACTCCTGTAATAATTACAGTGCTCTTTCTCTCTTCATGTTCACAAATTGTAACTGCATTTTATAATTATGGCACATATGTGAAGCATAAATTTATTCACGGGCCGTTGCTTCATTGTATTTGTCAAATAAAAATTAAATATTGCAACAATGCAGTCACCAGGAATGAGATATTTATTTACATCCTAACAGAATTGGGCAATGTAAAAGTAATGAATAGGAGTTTTTATCAATTTGTTGTGATATTAACAGCCAAGTATTCATCCATTCAAAAATATCTTTTTGTTTCATATTAATTGGATTAAGACCCCTAAAAAAACAGATCCATTTGATGTCATCATCTGACAATTTCTCAAGACCACCTTCTCTAACTATTGCAGCATCTGCTAATTGTAGAAAATGTGCTCTTAATTCAAGTCTTCGTCTTCTCATCCAACCTCTGTGCATGTTGTGAAGTTTTAATAATCCTACCTGAAAATCAAATATATGATATTGATATAACAGATTAAAAAAAGGCAACACTAAAATGATCTAACTCCTGAAGACAAAAAAAATTAGTTATAATTTTGTAATTTCTGTAAGAAAATCAAATATATAAAACATCAAAATAAACTGATGAATACTTACAATGTGACTTCTTGATAAATTAGATAAACTATATGGTGATTTTTCAAAAAGTGGCTTACATGACAAAATTAAATCTGCATTAGGATGTAATCCACTTCCCAAACACCTCAATATTTCTTTCATAGGTTCTTCTAAGGGATCACCCTGTTCAAAAAAAAAGCCAACTTTTATTATTGTTTCTAAAATAAGGTATACTTATAATTTTTATAACAAAGCTTACTTGTATGGATATTAGTAGTTTTTCCATACTCGAATGAAGGGGCTTAAAATATTCCAATTTTTTTTTATGATAATACAATGAAAAATCTCTCCTTTGTTGCAAAGACCAAAAATGATATGTTAACATTTGCCTTGGGAAGAAATATCTACAAAGAAAAAAAACAACACTATGATTTTTAAGTTTTGATTATGACACAAAAACTGATTAAGCAAACACATACGCAATAACAAACACAAATCCACAAAATGGGATTCCAGCACCGACAATTATCAAAGGAGCAGTTCGGATTATGTCTTTGGGCATGTTATAATAAACTTCTAATTCTTTTCTTGTTAATGATTGCCATCCTTGTGATCTAACTTTTTTAAAACCTCTGTACAAAATTAAAGTGTCTTCCTTAAAGAGTTTTAAACCTCCTGAATATTTTTCATAGATTGTCATTACCATGGGAAACTTTTTCCTCAATTTTTTTTCAGAGGACTTTCTAAGTGAGACATATTTACTTGACAAGTACGACGTTATCCTACTTTTTGGTTCACTCTGGTGATTTCTTGGCAATAACCTAAGAACAAGAAAATCGATTATATATTATATAAAAAAACAACCATCAATATAAGAAAATTCATTCAATTCCTCCTAATTTAGTAATCATTCACAATTTAAGTAATCTTACGCGAATCATGCCGTATCAAAAATCGTTACAAAAAACCGACAATCAAGAACTGTATCGACATATTTTATAAAATAAATAATAATTCACCTAGAAGAAAGTGACGATCCTCGATAAGTTTTTAGAACTCCTGAAAAGGGTATACGACTTAATACTGACATATTAGAGGCCCAAATTTAATATAATTCCGCTGAGAAATTATTTTTGTTTACTTTTTACTTGGGTTGCAGACGACTTCTTATAATTGCTATTATGTTATTTTTATACCAACGTATTTAGTCGTTTTTAATTTATGAAAACTGGCAGTCACACAAAATTGTAAGAAATTCAAGTAATAAAAATCCTAACTCGGTTCCATATTTAAAAATGTCGTTATTGGGTTCAAATTAATAAATTTCATTTAAAGGTTAGCGATCTAAAAAATTTCGCGCCAAAATTCAAATCGTTCGAATTTATGGTATCATAAAACATTGATTTCATAAAACAGTTATGAAAAACTTTTATCACAAATTTATATGGGAACTTCTACAATAATTTTTTTAAGATTTAAAAAAGTCTTTGACTTTTTATACGTACTTTTTTCACAAATATTTGGGAATAAAGGAATACGCTAAAAATAAAATACTCATTTATGTGATTAAATTTGATTAATTTCTGGTTTTCTCTTTTTTCGAAACGTTGGTAATCGATCTATCAGAAAAGAATTTTAATGAAGTAAGCATTAATTGTTGAAGTTAAGCAAACCAAATCGGGAAATTTGAGTTTCATATATTTTTAATATTCTACATCGCAGTCTTTCAGTAAAGCTTCACTGATTAAGACATGACGTAGCAGCAGTACCAAAACCCAGGAATAGACAAAAGGAAAAATATTCCCAAAAGATTTAAAGAATGTAGACAATGGAGAGACTGGAAAAAAATAAAAGAAAAAATTTCAAGATGTAAATTGTACGTTTCAATTCTGAAAGGCGAAAAAATATAAATATTATTATAATATAATTGAAAACTTGAATCCTTCGATTCACTAATTTAAGACACATAAACAATATTACAAAAGTTTAATAAATAATTAAAAATTTGCTATGAATCTGACTTCAAGGGAATGTAACATGGAAGTTTATCCAATCTAATTCTTTTTGGAAGACATGCAATGACATCATTGCTTTGTTGAGCATTATTTAGAGTCCTGACTTTTCTTTTTTCTGGTTTTTTTGAAACTTTCTTGTCATCACTTTCCTTTTCCCTTAAAACCACTTTTTTTATTTTTTTAGATTTTTTTAGAGCATTAGAGCAAACTTGACATTCTTCTGCTTGACTTTGATTGGCTGATTTTTTACAAATATGTTTTGCAGCTATATTTATTTCCTTTTTGTGAGGATACAAGCATTTAGATCCTATGCTGCAGCTTCCATACTTATCAAAATTTGGGCATTGATGAAAATGCCGCTTTGGACACTGAAAATTAATAATAAAATGTTTGTTAAATTGGCATAAAAAATCGAAATTAAGGTGACATTTTTCACTTACAGCTTTTCCTAAATTACAAAATCCTCCAAGAAAATCCTCACATATGGCTACCTTTTCATTTAGTTTAACATGAAGAAATGGGCAATTTTCCCTGTTACAACTTCCATTTAAGAAAAAATGACATGTGGCCATTTTTTCTTGAATTACTTCATGAGAGAGCAAACAATTTTCATTTGCACAATTTCCTTTTATGAAACTAAAAATAAAAAATTATGTGAAGAAACAGATAAATTATTTTAAATTTTCTGTTTTGAAAATTAAGACTCACTTTTTGCATACTGCAATGTTCTTTGGGTCATGCTTATAAATACATAAACCCTTTGTGTGTCTATTGCATTTACCAAATCTATGATAAATCATACATGGCAGGGATGACTTTTTGTGCAGATTAGCAAGCACTGCTATGCTCTTGTTCTTTGCTTTATTAACTAAATATCTAGCTCTGTGAACATTGGTACGAATTAGAACATTTTGAGACTTTTGTATGTATGTCACTCCACCGATATCTATTCTTTTTGTTGTATAAAGCAGATTTTTTTTATTTTTCATACACTGTGACTGCCTTCTTAAAACTCTACCATTTTTTTCCAAGATAAATTTTTCACCTCTCACATACACAATATGGTTTCTTTTAGCTGGAACAAAACAAAATATAAATAATGAGACCACTAAAAAAATATGACTGTGACATATTTGTAATCTTTATAAAAATTTTGATGTACCCTTAGCAGGTTTTGTTGAGCTGAGTGCAACTGATTTATTTGCCAAAGTTAGTTTATTTGTTGTAGATTTATACAAAATACCACCAATTTTTACAACCCTTTTATTAGGAAATTGATTTATTATTCTGTGATTGATCTTACTTGATGACTGATTTTTCCTGTAAAAAAATGACAGTTATATTTAAATGAATTTAAATTAACTTACAAACTCAAATTTACTAACCTCCATGAAGATACACTTTTGGATATTACATGACAATTATCTACCTGATAGATTTTATATGATGTCAATTTCATTTTATTATAAAAATAATCTGGAAATAATTTCCTGATATCTTTGAACATGTTTAATTTTTTCTTTACAGTTTCTTGCAATTTGTTCCTTTTGTCTATCTTGTACTTTGATTTTTTAAATTGCTCTAGATTATTTAAATACTTATATTTTGTCCTGACTGCTTTGGCGACTTTTGTGACAGGTGAAATTTTATTATTATATGTAAATTTAGATGAATTCAAATGCCTTTTTGTAGGTAAACATATTTTTTTGTCTTTAAAGCCTAATTTAGATACTGCACTAACATTACTCATAGGTTTTGTTTTAGAATCGTTGATAATCTTAGTTCTCGATTTAAATATTGAGACATTTTTTGAAGTCTGGCATATCTGATTTTGATATTGTAAAGATGCTGTCATATATTTATAAGCATTTCCAGTAGGTGTATGTTTTTGTTTTTCTCCAAAGGATTTAGCCCCAGGCACTGAAATTGTTTTATTACTAAAACAACTGTAATTTGACACAAAGAAATTATTACTGTCTTTTGACCATGAATATTGGGAACTACTTTTGTTTTTAAAATTGACACTTAAGTTCACTTTTTTGAATCTTGACTGATGTGTAACCACAGTTGTATTGTTTAGTTTTTCATTTCCATATGATGGCAATCTACCAATATTCTTTAAATCATTATCAGTAGTTGCATTTGATGGCCCTGCTTCAGATAAAACTTTACTTTGTGAATTCACTTGCACTAAATTGTTTAACTGAAAATTAGTTTTTTTCGCCACCTTATTTGATATGTTTCCTCTAAAATTAGGATTTACAAGAATTTTATTTCCACCCTGCAAGCAATTTTTAGATAATGTTCTTTTGATATATTCACAGTTAACAATTTCTGGATTAAAATAAGCTTTAGCTTTCAGTTTACGGTTGCCCTTGTCTGTTTCATTAGGAAACTGGTTCTCTCGAAGGTTATGCCCAAAGTAGGGTTGTTTATTATTCCAACCGTAACTCATCTTAGTGTTATATTTTAAGAAACACTCAATGCATTATTATTATCAAAACATAACGTAAAAAATTCTCGATATCAATAAAAATTAATATAGAAATAAGAAACAAAAACCACTATTTTTTAGAGCAGTTAATGTTGGCACCCCTTGTTTTCATTAACAGAAATTTCCTTTTACAATTTTTTTACTGTTGCCTGATTGCTTTCAAGAGACTCTTTTAACGGTTTTTTACTAAAATATTTTCAGTGTTATAAAAAAGAGCAGAAGTGACTAAAAAACAATTCAGGTAATTCTTGTACATAGTCACAGCAGTCATAAATCTAATTAAATAAAATTTGTTTACTTTATGATGTCATTATTATGAATTAAAAGCAGTTTTTCTGAGACTACATTCATCAATTTCTTGTTTATGTAAAATTAATTAATATAATTAATATTAAATTAATATAAAATTATATTAATTAATATAAATTTAAAAAATTAAAATATGTAAATATTATATATTTTGCAGTTAATTCTCTTATTTCAGAATGTCACACCGATTCAAAAAAAATAATTGTATATCTGACAGTGAATCAGATGAAGAAATATGTTCATCGTCTGAAGATTCAGAAAGTCAGGATTCCCTCTCCAGTATTAATGACACCGATCCAGATGATAAAAATGAATCAGATTTCAAGACATCCATCCAAAGTGAAAATTCTAATTTGGAAAGGGATGAGATCAATACATCATCTGAAAAAGAAAACTCTGCTTTGATCAGTGATGATAGTTCTAGTTCTATTCCTAAAGATAAAAGTTTAAAAACTCAAAAGAAAGAAATAATTAAGGACCATAATTCTAATCAGTATACAGAGAAGTTTGGCATTTTTAATGAAATCAGATGTAGAAAATCCAAAGATGATTCAGGTGACATTTTAGTGTCAGATAGCAGTGATTCTCTTCATGAGAACAAAAGTGTAATTGAAGATTCTTACAATAAAACCTGCAATGACTTTGAAAAGGTATTCCTAATTCAGTTATTTTGGTTTTTAATTTAAAATTAACTTTTTGTATGATTTTTTACAGACATCTAATAGAAATATCGATGATGCAAAAAGTAAAATAATTATTGGTGAGTTTAAATGCTACTTTAAAAATTGACCAAAAAATAAATCACTAATAATTTTGTTTTTTTAGAATCTTCTGATACAGATGATTCAGTTGAATATGTTGATTCATATATAAAACAAAGGGCAAATGATTCTGATAAAACTATTGCTTCAGAGAAGGTAATTTTTGCTTTGTTTTTTTTTCAAATATTTATTTTATTTTAAAAATTTATCAAATTCTTATTTATTTTTTAGGAAATAAGTCCAATTAATTCCAGTGCTGAAATTGAGATTGTTGGTGGTGTTTCAAGCAAAGACAATTCAATAAAAAGTGGATCAGAGGTTTCAATAAAAAATGACAGTTCACTATCTAAATCAGGGCTTTCAAATGGTAATTTTATTTTGCCTTATGAAACTAATGAAAGGTTTTTTTCTTAAATTGATCAATTTTAACTTATTGTTTCAGGTTCTCAAGGTTCAATATATAACTCAAGTCATGATGAGCACAAAGCTTTGGAGTGTCAGTTGGCAGATAAAAGAACTGCATACCAAAATATATTGGTAAAGTAAACTTTTTTGGTGTTGAATATTAAGAAAAAACATTAATTTCCTCTAATAAGGCTATTATTTTATGTAATATTTAATATTATTTCATTAAATTTGCATTTACACCTTTTTTTTTGTTTTTACAGAGGGCTGTCAAAACATGTGACCCCAACAAATTAAAAGATGGAGGAAAGCTACTTCAGGAGAAACTGGCCAGGTGCAAGGAGGAAATAGATGTATGTAGGCAAAATAAAAATTTATCATGAAATGCTTTAAACCTCTTTATTTTAATTTATTTTCACAGGTTCTAAAAGAAAAACTTAAAAATTCAGCAGATGCTGTTGAAAAAGATTCAACTGAAAAGTACTCTGCAAAATCTAATATTCTGTTCTCCATGTCTGACCAAGTTACAAACAGTTTAGGAAAAAAAGGTAGTTTGACTTTTGGAAATAATTTTTGGTTTGATGAATTCATTTTTAGATATTAAGTTTACATTTTTAGGATTGGCAACTCATAGAGTTGAAGCTGCTTTGACTGTTGATGCATTGGTAACTCTTCACAGTTCTTTACAAACTTGCCCAGCTGAAAATGAACTAGAAACTGATCCAAAAGGATTAAGAGTTCCACTAATGCCTCATCAAAAATATGCTTTGGCTTGGCTTCTGTGGAGAGAGAAACAAATTCCTCCTGGGGGTATTTTAGGTATAAAAATTTTTTTTAATGCTGATTCAGATTGACTAAAGCCTTAATTTCAACCAACTTTTAAAAATCTTTCAGCTGATGATATGGGACTTGGTAAAACTCTCACAATGATATCCCTTGTTTTAAGAGCTGATGAATATAAGAAACAGAATGGTGTGAATGATGATGAAACTCCTATAATGGAGGATGGAATAAGAAGTGAGTTTTCAATTTTAAATAGATTAAATTTCGTTTACATCAAATATAAAAAATGTATTCTATTTTTAGTGTACCCAGGCAAAACACTTGTGGTTTGCCCTTCTTCTCTCTTAGGCCAATGGCAAGGACAAATCAAGCAGCATTGCAAATCCCACTTATTAAGTGTTTTATTACATCATGGGAAACCAAGAGAATTGCAGGCGAAGAAATTAGCTGTGCCTGATGTGGTTATTACTTCTTATGGAGTGGTTTGTGAAGAGAATAAATTCATCAGAGAAAATAAAAAGGTAACATTATGGCTTATAAACTCTTTATGTAGCTTTTTCACTTTATGGAAATAATTTTCAGGGCCCTTTGTTAAGAGTGAAATGGGAAAGGGTAATCATAGACGAGGCTCACGTTATAAAAAATCCTAAAACGAAGACAGCGCAGGCACTGTACGAATTGGAGGCCAAATATCGCTGGTGTTTAACTGGAACTCCCGTTCAAAATAAAGAGCTTGATATGTACTCTCTATTGAAGTTCCTTCGCTGCTCACCCTTTGACAGTCTTCCGGTAAGAAATAATAAATTAAGTATTTGTTATCTTCAAAATGTTAATGAATTTTTCCCTTCAGGTTTGGAAGCGTTGGGTGGATAATAAAAGTGCGAACGGCATTCAGAGACTGAATACGGTGGTAAAATCTATCCTTTTAAGACGAACCAAAGAGGAACTGAAAACTCTAGGAGAGCTTCAGGAGCTTCCCAGCAAAACTTCCATTCCTGTTTACATAAAACTGGATGAAGACGAGCAAATAGTTTGTTTCTCTACGTGAAAAATGGATTGATATTTTGCATTCAAATACTTACACGAAGCTCTCTTTTCTTTAGGTTTATCATGCGGTTCTTCATTTCTCTAAAAACCTGCTGGCCGAATTCTTATTGCAAGAACAAAAGAAACATGGATTCATCAGTGATGATTTTAATAGTCGACGAAATGAATTACTTCGTTCCGCAAATGAAATTAAAACTACCGAAATCTTCGTTTTGCTTCTTCGACTTCGCCAGATTTGCTGTTTGCCGGGCCTCATTCATTCGGTGATTTTATTTTCTACATTTTAATATTATAAAAAAGACATTTGCAAATTACCTAAAATATGGGTAAAAGATTTGTAGAATGATTAAAATAGAACTAAGAAGAATTATTATGGGTTTTTCTCTGGAAGAAAAATTACTTAATAATGATTTTTAGATGCTTGAGAAGGACACTTGTAAAGAGGATGGCATTGATCCTGAGGACGATCCAGTTTTACAAAGTTTAACTTCACAAATGAAAAGAATGTCGATGAACGCGGCTGCGTCCGTTGCAGAAGAAATTAAAACCAAAGAAAAAGTATTGATAGAGTCCAATCCTGTTTTCCAAATAAATAGACCAAGCGCAAAGGCAAGTTAGAAATCAATTTAGTATACCTTAACTCATTGCAGAAAAAATTGAATCAAATGTTTAATTTAACTGTATTTTATGTTTCATTTCAGATCCGAAAAGTTATAGACATAGTCAAGGAAGCTTTGGATGCAGATGATAAAATTGTTATCGTATCCCAGTGGGCAAACCTGCTACAAAAGCTAAAGTCACATTTGATCCCACTTAATGTAGGGATCGTCCAACTGGACGGATCGGTACCCGTTAAGTTCCGACCTAAAATCATTGATGACTTCAACAGAGAAGATAACGACATTAAAGTCATGCTTCTCTCTCTCACTGCCGGCGGCGTGGGTTTAAATCTAATGGGTGGAAACAGACTTGTCATATTTGAACCCCACTGGAATCCCCAACTGGAATCTCAGGCTTGCGATCGCGTGTTCAGAGTAGGCCAAAAGAAGCAAGTGTATATATATAAGTAAGTGTCAGCTTAGTCAATTTTTTCCGGCATTTTTTACACTCACTAATAACCGATTGACAATATTTTCAGAATTATTTGCAAAGAAACCATTGAAGAAAAGATTGAATTGCTGCAGAAGAAAAAATTGGAGCTTGCAAATACAGTTCTAAAAGGAGAATTAAAAATGAATAGGAGCAAACTCACTCTCGCAGATCTTAAGATATTGTTTGATGTTCATTCATAATTATTAGCATTTGATACAGCACTCAAAGAGAAGTTCCTATTTTCAGATGTGAAAATTTTTTAAAATAATGTTTTAATTTTCCACAAATACATAAATACTGTAATGTTTATACTAAATGGAGACTAGAATTTTTTTTCTCAGTTAAAATCTTCATGGAGTATTCTTAACAACTAGTGCCTAATTAAATATTAATAATGCTAAGTATTCTACGCATAACACTTAATAAAATGTCAGGTGCAGATTTAAGAGTAATTTGATTTTTTTCTTAGAATGATTTTAACTTAAGACAGGGTTTTTAGGCATTCTGATTAAGATTTTTAGGTCACAGCAAGATGTGCAATTTTTGAGGCATTATCTTTTATTGCTCATTAAATTTTTACTTTTTTAACAGTTTTTATAAAATATGTGAATTTTATTTTCTTTAATGATTGATTAAAATAAACTAATTTTATAGTAGATGTTTCTTTAGTGAGAAATTGATGATTTTAATATAATAAATTACTGCAGTTGTAACAGCAGAAGTTTATAGTTTTTCTTAGATTATCCTCCTGTATTTTGAATAATACTAATTTAGAAATTAGATGTTCTTTAAGTTTACCTAATATTTATCTATTTTATCTATTTATTCTGTGGTATTCATTTTCATATTCTATGTTCTCATTTCACAGTTATTATCTCAAAGTTATTCTTCAGTAAAAAAAGCTATTTTAATATAAATCTTGAGGAAATACAAATAAAATAAACAAATTATTAAAAAAATTATATTTTATTTACAATTAATCAACACACAAATAAGTACTATAAAATTAAAAGTTGCAGAATCATTAAAAAATTAGGTTTTACATCCATAAATCTATTGTTTTCATTATGATTGAATATACATTCAAAAGTAACAACATAAATTTTAATTTTTTAAGATCAAACAATCAACATTTAAATAACTCCAATTAAAGATTATACAAGAGAAATAATAAATATATAATCTAAAATAAAGTCAGGCAATTTTATGCATTTATCAAAATCACAAAATCAATTTGGAACAAAATCCTGATAAGTAAAAAATTATTATAAAATCACACATAAACTTTTAGAATTTCTGCAATGTCACTTCTACACATGGGACAACTCGGTCGAGTTTTCATCAAAAATGAACAACAATCTGAACACAGACATAAATGTTTACAGGGGAAAAGGATTATTTCTTTTAATTTGTGTTGGCAAACAATACAAAGCCTTTCATCATTTTCAAAACTGTTGCTCCTAACTGTTCTCCTTGACCTCTTTTCTAAAAATCTTCCATTCCGAAGGCTAATACCAAAGGAAATAAATTGCTGGTACAGTTTTAAAATTACACTATATACAAAAATGCAGATGTTTTGAAATTTAATGTATAAAATAGTCAATAAAAATGCACCAATAATCAGGCCATAAACTGAATTAAGTGGAATGTCAAATAAAAATAGATATGTTTTCTTTAAACTTTCAATTGCTTTGACCTGTAGTTCAAATACTGCATTATTAAATTCATTGACTGTGTTCACTATGAAGTTGTTAAAGCCATTAATGGTAAAAGTAACTGCCTCTGGTAAAACCGTGAAGTAATTCCAAATAGTTAGTCCAAGAAGAACTATCGCTTCCTTAAATGCCGCAAGAGTCTGGTAAAAAAATCCAAAAACGCTGAAGAAGGCTTCTGTCAATTGATAAAATTTCCTAATAAGGTTTTCCAAAAAGAAATAAAAATTTTGTAGTGAATAAATAACAAATCCGAACGTTTCCGCCGCATCTTTCAAAAAAATCAAAGCATCCTCGTAAAGAACTTGAAGAAACAAATAAGTAAGTCTAATTACATGTAAAATGTAATTGCAAAAGGTTATAAACTTGTTGACTAACACTTCTCCGATTAATGAACTAATTTGAAAAAAAATACTGACAGGCTTAATAATATAAAAGCTGTTATAGCAGCCAAGGGAAAGCAAAATTAAAAAAAACAAAACGGGTAAATGATTCTGGGCTTCACATAAACTCGTTAAATTCATTTTCGTTAGTACACAAAACTTCCATGACTGTTGACAGTGAGGCCAACATAATCATTCGAAATTTAAATTTACATACACCGGCACGCTATTTTTACCGTAATGTTAGGGTACATTTCTTAGTTTTCGGTCTTATTTTTGTTGCTTTTTATTTCTCACTGTAAATCTTTCATTTTCAGTTTGTTAAAATGACCAGTGGTAAGTGTTTATCTTTGTTTTAAAGAGGTCATGCCTCGATTTTTAAGAACCGCCTTCTTATAACCAGTTTAGGTTAAGACGCTATAGGCGCCCTTAGTTGTAGCGTTAAAAGTTCAAAGGAATTCTTCCAAATTGTTAAGAGAACTTTGCACTGTTATCTACCTATTTTTTGCAGAAATGGAAAAAAGTTTCGACATGTGGTCTCCTTATAAGGAGCTCCTGGTTACAGTTGAAGCAGTTCTTTCAAAAACTGAGGGAGGTGTACCTCAGAAATTTGTGGAGCTCCTGAAAAGGCATAAACAGAATTTTATTACAATGCTAAAAAATCCAGTAAGTAGTGAAAGTTGTGCCTTTTATAAAAAAGTCACCAATTTATAGTGTTCAATAAAAGTTATATGTTCAGTAGAATTTAGATGCAAATTGTCACATTCAAAAAGTAATTCTTTTAAAATTTGTTTTTCAGCCAAAAAGTGCAAAAAGCAGAGAAGATTTAAAAAAGGGTACAACTGAAGGAATAACATTACCAGAAGTTGGCCATCAAATTCTTTCCAAAGACTTAGTGGATGAAGCATTAATTCTATCTGACATGTACAATTTAAATGAAATAATGGCTCTGGATCTATTATGCACTGCTCAATCTCAAATGCCTTATCATCCTGGCCTTACCAGAGGTTTAGTTGCAGTCATACTGTATTATGATGGGAGAAAAAGTCTTACATTAGCTTTACATTGTTTAGTGGCAGCTAGAAAAGGATTTAATTTTTCATCAAATTGTTCGGAAGAAGTTTCTGAATTTGTGACTGAATTCACTGATGAACTCATGGAGGATGGACTGATCCCAAGATTATTAGATTTAATTGATTCTTTAGATCTATATAAGGAAATTGAATTGCTCCAACAGAATAGAGCACTGGGTGGTCCAAAACATCACAAACAGGTTGTCGACTTATTTAATTCAATTAAACAAAATCTAGCCATAACCATATTCATATGGGCAGCACAATGTGGTCTACCAAAGGATTCAACATTAAAATTAATTTACCTTTTGAAAAGAACCAAAATACAAGAAGAATCTACTGGAGGAATAGACAATGTAACATTAACTCTTGAAATGGCTTTGCTCTATGCAATAGATCTGAGCATCTTACAAACTCACGAAGATAATGAAGAAATAGTTAAAAAGTACCCACTATTGGCAGATAAAACTTTTGTGAAAACTCTTCTGAGGGAATTAAACAACACCTCAACTTGGGAATGTGTTGGCCTTGGAGCCCTTACAAGTTTTGCCTGGAGTGTGACTTTGTCTGCACTGAAAAATCTTCCACAGCATTCCAGTGAAATCAATGATGAAGATGAAACCGCCATTGATATTGCAATTAAACAAAAAGTTTTTGAATTTTTAAACAGAACATTCTTTGAAAATTCATTGATATATCAGGAAGAGTTTTTCACAAGGAGACTTCATCAACTATTGACTGATTTCATTATTTTGATGCCGTCAAAGGTTGCAGAATTGAAAAAGAAAGGAGAAGAGTCATCCAGAACAACTCAGATGTATGCCCAGCAAGGTTTAGAGGCACCTGCAGATTTATCACATGATTTTGAGAATTTACTTCTGGCCATTGCCAATTTATACTCGAAAGACCCGTATAAACTGGAATTATGTTTGGATTATTGGTGTCCGCCGGAAACCCAATCAACGTATCGTTATCAGTCGCGCCAAGTTTCACTTTTTCGTTTCGTCAAGATGTCCGGTGAAACCATACCTTCTTTGTTTTTCGTACCTTATTTGAAAATGCTTTGCAGTCTTTCCAACTCTCCTCAGGCAGCCTGTTATGCTTACAAATTGCTTAGACAAGACGGACAGTCATTAGTGAGCTCGACAATATCCTGGGATCATTTTTTTAATTCCCTCAATAGATATTTCAGCAATCTGAGACAGGAACATCCGCCTACGAACGACACAGTTTACAGGCACAGAAGTTTCCCGAAAGGAATCACACCGCAGGAAATTCAGGGACTCCACAGCGTTTTAGCTGTGATTCGGATGGTCGCCGAACAGGACGAGTTTTCAAGAGTGGCTTTGTGTGAAAATCCAAATTGGGCTCCTCTCACTGTCCTTCTGGGCTTGGTCAGCTGTTCCGTGCCCATAATGCTGAAAGCGGATCTTTTAACAACATTGGCAGCGTTGGCCAGGACACCCAGCACTGCTGCCACCCTTTGGCATCATCTGGAAGCTTCCCAGATTTTAACTACAATACCAAGCACGAGTAGCTACACTCCAAGAGGCATAAAGGTGCAAAAAAAACTCTTATTTTTTTTTTCACGTCGGATTATTTATCCAAGTTTTCCGTTTACAGACAGAATTAGACGAGATAGAATCCCGGAATGAGGAATTTCCACTGACGAGGGCTCTTCTCCATCTTCTCGATGTGCTGACGGACGTGCCCGTTCCACGTCTTTTGGGAGCCGGAACCAGAACCCCTGGCTTCGATCCGTACCTCCATTTCGTAGTGGACTCGGTTTTTCTGAAGTTCAACAACAGGTCGTACAAGAATCCGGAGGAAAAATGGCTGGTGGCAACCGCTTGTTTGAAGCTCCTGGTTAAATTTTTGAATCAGTACGAGCCGCGATCGGAGGATTTCTTCGGAGTGAGGGTGGAAACTCCCGGCGGAGGAACAACCCCCATCAATCCACCCCCCGGATACCACATTATGATTAACCTCAACAACAAATCCGAGCTTTTACGACTTGTAAGAGAATTAGCTCTTTTAGACAACTTTTTTTTTTTACAAAAATTAAGTATAAATTTTTATCCTTTTAGATCCTTCATCTCATCGACGAAGGGGTTCAAAGACTGGACACTTATTCAACCTTCCCCGGAAAGGAAGCATTGGAAACGAGCAACTTATACTGCCTAGAACTACTCGACGTCGCTCTCACCCTTCAGACGAAGTTCCTGTCGCTAGTCACAAATGCAGGAGCTTCCCTTTTGCTCATTGGTCTCTCGAAACTGTTGCTGGGAGTCAACCCCAGGACGGGGAAAACCGATCACATGCTCAATATCACCAAATACGTCGTTTATAATGAGTGGCTTCCGAAGCATTCGTACCATTCGGTTCGCATATTGGATTTCATCGCGTCTCAGCCTTCGACACAGATACACCTGGTGGGGTTGTTCACGGCCACCCCCACTCTCAAAACAGAAATCCGTCATGGATTCGTTGAGTGTCTGGAGGCGGAAGACGACGAGGGGAATCCGGACGACGAGGATGAATTTGGAATCCGAAGTAAAACAAAGGAAATCGTACTGAAATTACTTCAGCAAAGTTTGAATCTTTCTTCCCCCAATATTGCGTTATATTTGACCGGATTCGATTTGAATAAGGACAGCAAAAAAATGATATTCCAGCAACCGGGAATACTGCAAACCCCTCGAACCGTTCTTCATTCCCTTTTGAGAATGCTGAACGAGGGAATCAAAGCCAGGTCAGGGGCATTCACGATTTCCCCGAAATCGAGACTCCTCGAAGTGGGCTACTGCTTACTGTATCAGCTGTGCTCGAACACCAAAACATCCGAGCCCGTTTTACGATTTCTAAGATCCTGCCACGATTTCCTTCCTCGTCACATCGCCTGCCTTCCATTCAGGCCGCATAAGAATTCCTCCGAAAGAAATCAAATGGCATGGCTGCTGAAAATAGTCGCCATCGAGCTGAAAATATGCGCGGCGAATAAGCAGTACACTCAAATGCAGGTCCTCGTGAATCTCTTGGCGGGCGATCAATCCGACGACGACGTTCGCTCCGACAACGACGACGACGAAACAATCAACCACAACGCATTCGATCCAAGAGTTTTAGATCCGGATTTCGCTCAGAGCATTAACTCATCCACTTCCGGGCAGAAGAGAAACGATCAGAGATTCCTGAGAATCCTGAGTTTGATCAATTTCAGCATAGAATGCCTTCAGCAGCCGGAGTGGGAGTTCTTCGACTCGGCTGAAATAGAAGCGATACTGACACGGTGCGAGGTTCAGATGAATCAGGCGTTAAGACTGGTCGATGTTAAGATCCTGCATAAATTGCTCACGGATGAGTTGGCCGCCATACAGGGGAGCTCAACTGCTTCTCAGAGACAGCTTATTCTGAGAGAAATCAAAGCAGTTTGCGAGTATGCATTGACGAGGAATAAATTAAAGACGAAAGCAACGGCGACGTTGCATTTAATGGAAGCCTGGAGACAGGTCACTGAAATAATATTCGCGGTCACTCCCAACGAGACCTTGCAAAACGACTACAGGCAAGAGCTCATCATCGACACACTGCATATTCTGCTGTACAAAGTGATAGCAGCCGATCATGTTGTCCCGGAAATCGCCAGTTTGTCGTCTGGAGTCATCATGATACTTCTTGTTAACTTGAGACATTGCCAAACACTCGAGCACAGAGAGGGACGGGATTGTACCAGCCGAAGAAACGATGACACCGGAGAGATAACGATCATGTTGTCGACTCTTCAAGCCAATTCGAACACCCTGAAAAACATACTTTGTGGTATTCTCCAGTGGATCATAAACTCCGGGACAGCTTCACAAAAACTCCGGGCGAATCTCTACGGTTCTCTGCTCAATTTTCTGTACATAACCTGTATGGACGTGAACGAAAATGGGGACGAAGATTTCGAGGAAGGAGACAGCCTGTACGCGACGAGATTGGACAGTTCGAGGTATCGCATACCGAACGATTCGGAAAACGCGCTCAGGAAAGTCATACTCAAAGTCATTTCCAATTTCGGTGAAGGTTTGGCGGACGCTCTCTGCCACGACTGCACAGGGGGCCACGACGTCTGTCGCATGCTGGCCCTCTCCTGCATGGATGTCCTCATTGAGCTGGACCCGTTCACCCCCTGGGTGGGATTCCTCTCCGCCCGAGGTTATTTGCAGCATTTGATAGACAGCCTGTTAGAGTCAGACGATGAACTCGTCGAGATAGTCGCCAACGATCGAGTCAGCACATTGCGACCTTTATACGTGTACGAATCCAAATTAGTTCTGCTGAGCAGAATCGCGTCCACTCGCGACGGAGCGATATTGTTGATAGAACAAAACGCGGTTAACTGTTTGTCTTCGATGAAGGTGTTCGACTGCCATCCGAAACCTTTGCTACCGCACGAAATGAAAATCGACACGGAATTCGTCCCTTCTCAGAGCGAACGATTTCAGCAGGTTCTCTTCCCCGCACTGAATCTCTTCGATACAATCATTACCTCCCTCGGGACGGAGAACCGTTCCAGCAACGAGGCCATCGTTCACTTCCTGCTCTGTCACGGCGATATGGTGTCAGGCATATTGAGAACAGCCTCCATACGGTCTCCCCTAAGCAATCTGAAAGAAGTGGCCAGATTGACGAGTGTCATCGCCCGTTCTTCCGAGATAGGACAGGTGGAGGACGCCGTTCAGTTCTTCGACGTGAACCGTCGACATGGCGCCCATTCCCCGTATCTCCTGCGTACCTTAATGTTGGACCTCATTCAGCGGTTCGTCATCACCGAAGGGGCGGTTCAAGACATTTGGGATAATGATTCCTTATCGTCGAAGGTGGAGAGCCCGGCATTTTTCGACTCCCGGACTGACGATAAAATCGAAACTGTGCTGCATATATTTCAAATCGCTTGCAATCTGCTGATTCACGTGCGGAGCGCAATGTCCAGCAAGGACAAAATCGATTACAGGGCCACGGAACCGGTTTTTTGGCCCGGACTGATAGATCAGCAGACTGCTGACGGGAGAAGTGGGGGGAGAGGAAACGGAGAGAATCCCCTTTTGGGACTCATCGTTCAGCAGTTGACCGAATCCGTGAATCACTACCATAGGGAGTCATCATTGCTGAGTCAGTTGCATCGGAAACTATCGTCCGTTCACAACATGACCAGTTCGGAGCTGCAGCAGTTTCTCCCGGAAAATCCACTCACGAATGACCTGAATTCCCTGAAAGAGACTCGTTTTGCAGCCGCGAAGATAATAAAAAAACGACTGGAACAGAAAACTCTCGAGTTGGAGTATTGCTCATTTCTCATAGAAAACTGCCTTTATATTATCTGGAGTCATCTGGACTTCTTCATGTTAAGAGCTTTGCCCAAACCGAAACAAGGCTTCGATTTCGATCTGAACCAGAGCGTGTTGGGATCGACCATTTCCTCGAAAGAAGCTTCCCTCATGAGCGTCACTTGTCAGGACATAACCATTCTCAAAAACGGACTCATCAGTATATTCAGCGATAGTTTCAGCAAGAAACTGATTGCGACCAAGCAGGACGTGGAGAAGGAGAATCAGGAGTTCGTGACTGCATTGCTGAGGAGAATCAAAAGGTTAATTCAGTTTGTACCCGTAAAATAATATTGAAGTCGATGGAAAAAGTGCACCACTGCCAGATTTAGCGTTATTCTCAATAATAAAACATTAAGAGAAAATTTTAAAATGCACGTTTTTTGTAAATATAATTACAGTAATTTTTAGCTTAAGGTATTGTAAAAATAATACATGGAATAAAGTTTTTTTGTTATTGACTTTTGAGTTTTTCTTCTGACTTTGAATCCTCATAAGTCTTTATGTCAATAATAAATTAATGCCCACATTGTATTATTATTACTATTTGCAAATGAGAATTATTAGCATAGTGCAAATATATATTTTATATACTTTATTAATTACTTTATAAATTAACCCCATTCATTTGCTTTTGTGACATACAATTATTAAATAGGAAACAAAATAGTCCAATATTTTTTTTAATCAATTTATTAAGAAAATCTTAGTTCAAAAATACTAATGAATATTGGCAGTCTTTAGAATAAATAGCACTTTAATACATATACATACAAAATACATACTGTAGATTATTTTTCATGAACAGATTATTAAATAACCTTAAAATAAAAATTCATATTCTAAAAAAATACTCAAACATACTTTACAGAGTGAACATTTTACATTTGTGTATTCTGTAACAACTTATATTTCTAAAATACATTTTTTGGATACGAATAAATTTATAATTTGTATTCTTTTAAAATAATTGACACATTTTATGACTAGCATGTTGGATTTTTATTGAATACAATCACCTGCCTTGATCTTTTATAACAGCCTCATCCCATGGACCATAAATATTATCCTTATACTTCTGCCAATTCACAAAAAGCAAAGGGCAAATAACATTTAAAAATATTAACAATGATACAAATAAAATACTCATAACAAATGAAAGTTCTGCCAGCAAATAAAAAGTAGCTGATGTTAGGACTCCCATGAAAGGGACATTTAAACCCATTATTGAGTTTCTGAAGTAAGGATAGAGTACAAAAAACTCAAAAGATACAGTCAGAAGAACAAATGCGTGAAATGAGGTCTGGAGTCTCGATGCTAAGCAAACAGAACTGAAAATGGCTGCATTCAGCGATAGGGAACTCGACACTATGGATACTGGAGAGCAATAATCGAAGGAAACTAGATGAACCAACATCATGAAAGTTGACGTAGCGTATATAGTATCTGTGCTTATAGTGTCCGTTAAAGTCCTTAAAACTGGGGATAATATATATCCCAGCATTAAGAATATGCCAACACTTCTCACATTGCGAGAAATAACGTTATGATAAGCCAGACTGGAATGTGTTTTCATATAATACAAGTAGCATAAACACGCCGTGATAGCTCCCTGCGCGAAGACAGTCTGAGGTTCCACAAATTCATTATATAAATAAGTAAAAACAATCGAAAAAAGGGTCACAACGCATAACTTCTCCGTAATTTTAATAGATTCATGAAGCGCCTCACAAAACGTAACTTCTTTAATGTGAATATTTTTTTTTAGTTCTTTTAAAAAGGACTCATCTGTATAATTGTCAGGGTAACCCACGTTTTCGTACAAGTTTTTTTTCCAAGGCTTCTTCGGCGAGAAATCTAGCCTTGTCATATTCGGCGTCCGCCATGACAGTTAACGCGGTATTTTCTCAAAGGAAATTTTACCGCGGTTCCAGTGTGTTCCTTTGTCCAGATATTTGTTGGCCGAGAGAAAATAAGGTTTTCATTTTACTATCAATCTTATGGTTTGGAAATCGTAGAGAATGAAAATTCTTCTTTAGGGAGCAGACGTTATGTTTGAATGAAAGTCTTCGGGAAGAAATACCGCCTATTAATTTATGAAATTCGTTTTTGAAAACAATAACCCATTTTTGGCTACGTCAATAGTCAACGTGGAAGTTAATTTTCATTCTTATAAAAATTATAATATTATTAATAGGTAAGAACTTATTTCGTTTGCAATGCCTTTTTAGTCGTGCTTATTATTCTAGCTGCGTTTAAAAGTTTCCTGAAAAATATGTTTCATGAATGATTCAAGAAATGATAAGTGCGAAAACAAAACAGATTTTGGTAAATTCATTATTATTATAATTCTATGCATTATGGTAAATGTGTTGTTAAAATTATTTTTATTGAAGTTTGTTTATATTTTATATTTTTGTTTTTATTTTGCTTTTTGATATTTTGTAATCCCACGCTCCGATTTTGAGGTTTTTAATGTTTGTTTTTATTAAATAAAATCATATAATTATTTATTTATAAATACTTTCTGATAATTTATATTGTATTTTCTGTTGAATTTCTATAGTTAAATTGAGTTTGAAATTCCTTTTGGTAAATTTTGACAGTTGAACATGTTTTAACTGGATGTTCACTGGTTTTTATAAGTTTCTCAAATATTGGAGTTGGATTTTAAAATCAATCTGTTGTCAGACTTTTGTTAATCCATACATAATTCCAATAATTGAAATTTAGTTAGTCTTCACTTAGTTGATTAGATTGAATTTAATTTCTCTTTGTTCCTTTGACTGTATTTTAGGTAATTATTGAGTTTCATTCTATTTTATTTCAGAGTGCAATAAATATACTTTAACGGATTGAACTCAGGAAATAATCTACGAAAAGCCAACTTTGCGGAATTGCATGCCTTAGTCGAACTATAGAATCAAAGCATTGAAATTATCTGTACATTTTGTATTCATGGCAGTAGCAATGGAAAAAGGAAAACCAGGAAAGAAAGAGCATCAAGAAAATAAAAGAAAGAGGAATCATGAGAATCGTTTCAATGCCAATGATAAACAGGTCAATAATGGCCCTTCACGTTCAAAAAAGGCTAAAAAGACCAAGAATAATGAGGGGGAGAAAACCTCAAAGCAAAAGCAAAGTAAGTTGGCAGGTTTACAT
The DNA here is from genome assembly GCA_028293925.1 of Brueelia nebulosa. Taxonomy (NCBI): domain Eukaryota; kingdom Metazoa; phylum Arthropoda; class Insecta; order Psocodea; family Philopteridae; genus Brueelia; species Brueelia nebulosa. The sequence continues at coordinate 49,142 of JAQIBA010000040.1, forward strand.
TCATTATCTATCCCTCTCAACCTTAATGCAGTTTCCTTCCAAAAATTTTGGTGTACCTTACATCTCAAATTATAAAATGATCGCATGAATTTTCGTCCTAATGTGTTTATTTTTTTCTTTTCAGGCTCATCTATTATGTGGTTTTTATTTACCCAAATAAATATAATTTTACTGGTCATTGCATTCCTGTACTTAGTGGATTATGAGAAATTCACAAAAGCAAAACTCGCCACAAACGCCTATTTAAATAGAACACTCAGCCTTTTGCCTCCCGAATTAGTGTCGAAGGGAAAAGATGCATTTGAATTTATGCGACTCCCCGCGGAAGTAATTTTCAATCAAGTGAGCGCTGTCGTCAGCAAAATGTCGTCGTTCCTGAACACAAATCCTGTCGTGAGGGATCACTGGGTTAACGCCCGGGAAATCGGTTCAGTTTGTGGTAAACTTTTCGTTGAATACTTGCGGACGCTTTACCTGATGATTTGTTCATGTTGCAACAAATTATTGCCATAAAGTGTTTCAGTAATTTCAGGTCATCTTTTTGTTCTTTTTTTTGGAATTATTTAATTATAACAAATGATAACTGCATTTCAGTACTTAATTTTGCACTAATCGAGGAATAAATATGAAGTGTTTCCTGGAGAATGCATTCTGTCCTTGAGATTATTTATTTTTTTTTTTTGGTGATGATTGTTAAAGCAAATACTGATGGTTGTGCTTTCAAGAACATCATAAACTCTGTGGGTTTTCTTTTACTTTTAAGGTCTCTAAACTATTGCTAAGTTTGACCGTTCAATTTGTACAGTATTTATAATGTACAAATTGTCGAGATTCTTAACAGTAAAATTTGATAAATTTAGATTTAAAAACTAATTAAATAATTTAATATTAATATAAATTACATTTGAAGGCAGTCTAAACCTAAAATATAAAAAAAAACAAGACTGGAAAAGTGGTAATGCCTCATAATATCTGTTTAAAAGAGTTGAGGCAGTTTTGTCTGAGAGGAAACTTAAGTTGCTGTATACAATAGGTGGATGTAAGTAGATAAGTGGGACCCTATTATAGTTTTATATTAATTTGAATTACAAATAACCGATAGAGTCAGCAGAACATTTGAGGGTATTAAAAAATTATACTATTAAATAATTATTATTTGGTTATGAATCCCTTCAACGTTATTGGCAGACAACTGATACTGTAGGAAGTAAACAGACAGTTCTGGACTAACCACAGACAGAATCTCTTTTGTGTTTTATCAAATTGATCAGACATTTGCATAAATTCCGAAGGAACCTTTTGGACAAGAGATAAAATAAACCAAACTTCCACAAGTAATTAATTAACTTTCCTTATACCATTCTTCATTAATGTTTATTTTTTGTATAAAACTGTTTTATTATATTGGCCTAAAATAATTGCGTCTGACTGACATTACATCTTTATACGTAAATAGAATAGTGGAATCAGTGCAACAGTTGAAGTTATTTACTACAAAATACTGTGATTAAAGCAGGATCAGATTATGAAATTTTATCTGATAAATGGCGTAATGATACAGTGATTCTTTTTTTTAAATAAAATTAAAATAAAAGTCTCGGAATCACTGGATTTTTCTATTGACCTTTGATTCCCTTTTATAAGTTTCGTATGGTTTTAACCGAGTTTTGTAGTCTAAATTAGGGTTATAAAAAATCGAAATAATTAATTGGATTGAGTTTTGACGCAGGAAAAATATTAATTTAGATTCCGAAAAGAAGAATCGCCATTAAGAATAACAATTTATATCTTAAGAATGAACTAATTAATTGGTGAAGCAGATTAGATATGCTTTGGCAGTCTCTTTCGGAGATCCTCGAGTTGTTTATAGATAAAAACACCCGTAAATTACATTGTTTCGCCCAATTGGGTGTTACTTTCTTTTTACATATTTGCATATTTTTTTTCTTCGTTATACAATTTGCGATTTTGAGGCTCCTCTGGATGATTATGTTTACTTCTCCTTCCATGGAGCATATTCTTCAGAGACAATTTTTCCTAAAAAAGCCTAATTTAAAAGCTTCAATGAGGGGAAAGTATTAGAAATACAGATTTTCGAGCCTATTTGGTAAACCCATATCGAAATCTTTACTTCGGTAAACAATGAAATCTTGGTCAGTTTAAACTTCATAAGTTTATTTAATAAAAATTGTACATCCTAATTACGTAAAATACCATGAGATTCTGAAGATTTTCTGTTATTGAAGCTACAAATTTGAGAATAAAAATTCTTGAAGGCCCTGCTTCAATATAAATGTCAAAAGGAAGCACTTCATCACAGTGTTTATCAACAGAACTGACAATCCGGGTCAGTGCACGGCTTTATCTGATTTATTCAGTAAACCGGTTGTATATGTAATTGGAATAAACCGAAGTAAAAGCTATCGATTCCACACTTTGCTGATAAAATCGGAGATTACAGAGAAGATCATATGAAATTATCATTTGGTGGTCTGCAGACATCATAACCCCTCTCATCGTGGAAAGAAAATGCGATCTGCGCTTCTGCTTTTAAGTGTGTTTTTTGTAGAGGCCAACTTTCAGACTTTTACGGGTGAGTTCTCAAACAGATTAAAACCTTGCTCTTGACTTTGAAATTTAAAAAGCACCTCAATACAGGAAATTGTTAAAAATAGTTTCACCATTAGGGCAAAGGTACGAACCGACATGGAAAAGCCTCGATAAGAGACCGTTACCCGCGTGGTACGACGATGCCAAAGTCGGTATATTCATTCATTGGGGAGTCTTTTCCGTGCCATCTTGGGGGAGCGAATGGTTTTGGCATAATTGGCAACAAATTAAAAATCAGGCATACAAGGCTTTCATGGAAAAGAATTATCCTCCTAATTTTACTTACCAAGACTTCGCAAGAGATTTCACCGCGGAGCTTTTCAACCCTTACGATTGGGTAGAATTATTCCAAAGAGCTGGCGCAAGGTAATTTTTATTGAAAATTATTTTTTTGAAAACGATAAAATCCGATGTGATTAAGGATTAAGACAATAAATTCCACGAAGAAAAAATTGGATTAATATTTTAGATATGTCGTACTGACGAGCAAACATCACGAAGGTTACACTCTATGGCCTGCGAAACAGTCTTTCAGTTGGAACGCGAAAGATGTCGGTCCTAAACGAGATCTGGTCGGAGAATTGGCAGCAGCCATTAGAAATGTCACCGATTTGAAATTCGGTTTGTACCACTCTCTCTACGAATGGTTCAACCCCCTCTACCTGGAAGACAAAGCCAACAATTTCACCACCAAAGACTTCGTCACGCGCAAAACAATGCCTGAACTCTATGACCTCGTAAATTATTACAAACCGGAGGTAAGCTGACTGTTCTGGTCAGACGAAGGGACGTTACGCTCAGTAAGGAATATTCCTTCAGGTGATTTGGTCAGACGGAGAATGGGAAGCATCTGATGACTACTGGACATCAAAAGAGTTTCTGGCATGGCTGTACAATGACAGTCCAGTGAAGAAAACGGTGGTGGCCAACGATCGGTGGGGCAGAGGCACTTTGTGTAAGCACGGGGACGTGTACACATGTCAGGATAGATACAACCCCGGGGTTCTTCAACCCCACAAATGGGAGAACTGTTTGACAATAGATAAGAGAAGCTGGGGATTTCGAAGGAATGCTCGCTTTGGAGGACTACATGAGCATTAATGAGTTGATTAAACAGTTGGTCGAAACCGTCAGTTGCGGTGGTTAGTAAGAACAACCCTTAATGAGTTTTATCTCAGTATTTCTGTATATAATCCGTTGTAATATATTTAGGGAATTTCCTGGTGAACGTGGGACCAACGAAAGATGGCATAATCACCCCTATTTACGAAGAAAGGCTCACACAATTGGGTGAATGGTTGAGTATAAACGGGGAAGCCATTTACTATTCGCGTCCGTGGTTGACGCAGAAAGATAAGCAAACCCCTGGAGTTTGGTAAGATTACAGATAAGATTACTCTGACTGGGAGGGACAATCACGTCTTTTAATTTCAGGTACACCCGCAGGGATGAAGACGTTTACGCTATTGTTCTATATTGGCCGCCTGAAGGACTCTTAACTTTGCATTCATTAAAACTGTCCCCTTATGCAAAGGTTACATTATTGGGGTATAAAGAGGGTAAAGTAAAAGTAAGTGAACAGAATGACACTGTCATTGTCAAATTTCCGGACCGTCAGAAAGTGGATTCCCAATGGGCATATGTCCTCAAATTCTCATGCTGTAATTAAAGTACGGTTTTCAAAATTAAGGCGATAATTAATTAATAAAAAATGTATATAATTAGTGTACTGATTAACTGAATCTACATATTTTCGTCTTCATTTTCTGGCTTTGACTTATCCCGCGGTGGCGCTGGTTCTGGTTCAGGACCGGCAGCCTGATCAAGGGAGAGTGCAAACTCCAAAGGTTCCAGGAATTTTTTTTCTTTGAACGGAGGAGGGCCGATGAGTTCCACTATATCGTCATAGTTTAGGGTTTCCCTCTTCAGTAATTCTTCGGCCAACTGAAACATAACACCGATTGTTAAATCGTTTCAAAAGAGGTTTATTTCATAATTCCTTCAATACTCACTTTAATTAATTTATCTTTGCTTTCGGTAAGAATTTGTTCAGTCTCTTTATACGCTTCGGTAATGAGTTTTTTGGCTTCTTGATCAAACAGATTCCCTAATGCTTTGCTGTAGGGTTTTTTAAAATTACCACCCTCTACATCGAACGACATTAACCCAATATTGTTGTTCATTCCGAATTTTCTAATTTGGGCGTAGGCAAGTCGGGTAACTTTCTTCAGGTCTTTCTCCCCTGCTGTCGTCACCCTGTTGAACAACAGCGTGACAGCCACTCTCCCTCCGAGTCCCATGCACATTTTTCCCATCAGGTCCTCCTTTGAGTACAGGAACTTTTCCCCCTGAGAAAACTGCGTCCAACCAGCGGGGGAATCCGTCCTTGAGACTATTGTTATTTTTAATAGAGCCTCCCCGTATTTGGACATCCAACCGACTAAAGCTCGACCTGCCTCGTAGTAAGCGAATAATTTCCTCTCCTCTGCGGAAATAGCACTCGACCGTTTTTCTGTCCCTCCTACGACTCTTTCCACGGCGTATTCCAGGTCGTCCCCCTGAACAACCTGTTTTTTGAGTCGGGCAGCGTGAAGGGCTGCTTCATTGCAAACGTTTGCAATGTCGGCTCCGCTGAAGCCGGGCGTCAAATGCGCCATTCGCTTAGAATAGACCTCTGGTTTGTGTTCCAGATGAATACCTTTTAAATGCTGTTCGAATATCTGCTGTCTTTCCTCTGCTGTGGGGAAGTCTATTAATATGTGCCGGTCAAATCGACCGGGTCGAAGAAGTGCGGCGTCGAGTACGTCAGCTCTATTAGTGGAGGCAAGCAATACAACGCCTTCGTTGGAAACCATCCCGTCCATTTCGACCAATAGCTGATTTAACGTCTGCTCTTCTTCTCCGATTCCTCCACCTCTGTTTTGTCCTTCTCTTTTCTTTCCGATTGCATCGATTTCATCAATGTAAATAATACAGGGAATTCTTTTCTTTGCTTCTTTGAATAAATCCCTAACCCTGGCTGCTCCCAGGCCTCCAATTATTTCAATGAATTCAGATCCATTCATGGAAAGAAAGGGGACACTTGCTTCTGTTGCGACTGCTTTTGCAAGTAAGGTTTTCCCGCATCCAGGTGGACCCAACAGTAATGCTCCTTTGGGAACCTTTGCCCCCAAATTCCTGTATACTTCTGGTCTTTTTAAATAATCAACAAAGTCCATTATTTCTATTTTGGCTTCTTTCAAACCGGCAACATCAGAAAACTTCACTCCTTTGCCTTTCCCTGTTAAAGGATCCACTAAAGTGAATTTTGCTTTGTTGACATTTATCTAAAAAATCAAACCACTGAGATTTAATATACTGCTTTCCTTTGATATATCTGACTTCACAGCAAAAAGGTTATAATACAGTATTTTATAATTTATAAGGATTTTACAACTGCAAATTAATTAAGAATTTAGAAAGAAAAAATGTCAATAAAATATGTTTTAACCCAACTTGAAAAACAACAAATACTTACAAAATCTGTGGAGATTTTCAAAAAAGGAGACTTTGTAAATAAATAGTAAAGGAGTAAACCACTCAGCAAAACTGTGATTATTGATGAAAAATTAGTGACCCCAACATATTCAATTGGTATATTGTCTTGATGTGAAATGCCCAAATGCTTTTCCGTTTCCCTTAATTTTTCTTCAAATGCTCTAATTTCTGGCACTCTCATAAAAACAAAATTTACCTTAAATATAAGTAAGAATTTTGTGAATATTAATCCATTTTAGAACACATCAATCTGTGAGATACATACTTGTTTATTTTTAAATACAGCTCCTTCATGCAGGACAGCCAATACTAATTCAGCATTAACGTTAATGACTATCTTTTTAACTTCACCCTTTGCTAATAATTCTTGTTTGAACTCTTCCCAAGAAATGAAAGCTTGAGAGGATTCAGACGGTGAGGGGCGGAGTAAGAAAAAATATATAAGTATGATAAAAAGCGCAATGGTGAGAGTTTGAACGAAGTCATTCTTATTCGGTCCCTTAGGATTATCGGATTCTTTTTTATCGTTGAAACGTCGAGAACTCGTGCTCAAACTTCTTCGTAAAATATCGAAATCGTTAACTTTTGATTTTTTCAACAAGCACTGTAAATATTTATAACTTTTAAAGTAATTAGCGACTGTATTTTTAGATATCAATACAGGTCTTATTGAAGGTACTGTAGCGTTTTCATGATAGCTCACTATACGAATGCCAAAACATTTAAAATAAAATGCTCTACAATGAGAGTTCCTTAATGTAGAAAACTTCCAAAACATTTTAGCTGGTCAACCATTGCAAAAGCATAAATAACGCTAGCAGACGACGGAACCGGAAGTCGCCTTCTATTGCCACATAAAAAAAGGAAAGCGACCATGTTTGTAAAGTATTAACTCAATGTGGTATGTCTGAAAAGTCTCTAACATTTTAAATTTTATTATAACTCCAAAAGCTTTATTTATAATGGTGAGTTGCTGTTGTAATTTCATTATCTCTTCCTCAGGTATATAAAAATATAAAAAGTTTTTTTCATCGGATATTGGTTTTGTAAATTTCAAAAATATTCCTACTTTTTTAAATTTATAGTTTCCAGTTTTTTATAGGAATTTTTATTAATTTTGTATCAATAAATATTTTTGATTTTGATGTGAAGTACTCAAAGTAAATGAATTTTCACGGGGTACGATCGATATTCTAATTTCATAAATACTTTTGAGGTTAACCTTTATTATCGACGTCCATGTTTATCCACTGGATTGTCATTTAAAGTTTCGATTTGCTTATTTTTTCAGTTGAGGGTTAATTTAAGTGAACTCAAAAACAATTTACTTAACGTGAATAGAGTATGTGAAATTAAAGCATAACTGTTGAGTGAGGAGAATTGTCTAGAAAGTTGCAATATGGAACTAAAAGTGTTCAGTTTAGTTTGCGGTGTTAATTTATAATAAAAAATTGATTTCAGAGACCATTAATGCTTCACGGGCACGAGCGTGCCATAACCCAGATAAAGTATAACAGAGAAGGGGATCTTCTGTTTTCCTCAGCAAAGGACAAAGAGCCCAATGTCTGGTATTCACTCAATGGAGAAAGATTAGGGACTTTTGTTGGTCATGAAGGAGCCATCTGGTCAATTGACATCAACTGGGACACAACCAAGTTCATGTCTGGTGCTGCAGACAACAAATTATTCCTGTGGGATGTTAAAACAGGGAAGTGCACCGGACGGATAGGTGCCAACTCGGCTGTTAGATGCTGTCAGTTTAGCTATTCTGGAAACCTGGCATGTTACTCAACAGCTTGTCAGGGTGGACATCCTTGTGAATTGTTTGTAATTGATGTTAGGAGTAATGATATGTATGAGGGGAATTCAATATTGAGGATGACGTTTGATGAAGCTAAGATCACTTCTTTGCTGTGGGGAGCGGTTGATGAGACTATTATAACTGGTCATGATAATGGAGAATTACAGCAGTGGGATATGAGGGTATTGAAATTACTTCTTAATAAGGTCAGGTAATTTTTTAAAAATACCTTTCTGTTATAATTATTTTACTTTTAGAATGGGAAAATGATCACATCCACAAAAGATCACTTCGGAATGATCAATGACATGCAGATGAATAAGGACAGTACGTTTTTCATCACAGCCTCAAAGGACAACACAGCAAAGCTTTTTGACTCAGACACACTTCTCTGTCTGAAAACCTACAAAACAGAAAGGCCTGTGAACAGTGCAGCCATTTCTCCCATATTAGATCATGTGAGCACAAACACAAACAGTTTAGTGTTCTTCGGGTGGTAAATTCTAATGGGGAGTTGTTTTTCCAGGTTGTATTGGGCGGAGGGCAAGACGCCATGGAGGTGACAACCACTTCTACAAGAATAGGAAAATTTGATTCTCGATTCTTTCACTTAGTATTCGAAGAGGAATTTGGTAGGGTTAAAGGTCACTTCGGACCCATTAATTCCGTCGCTTTTCATCCCGATGGGAAAAGTTACAGCAGTGGTGGAGAAGATGGATACATTAGAGTTCATTATTTTGATAATTCTTATTTTGAATTTTCATTTGATTATTAATTCAAATATGTATGTTTCATTAATGTACAAAATAAATCTGTTTTGTAATAATTTTGTTAATGATTATTCCAATTATCATAAACTGTTACTTTGCGTTAGTTGGTGTAATTCCGTAGATCAAACTTGTTTCCCATTTTTCGGGTGAAGCATCTATTTTATTCCCAAACTTTAAAAGTGCTTCTAATGATTGTTAGATCCTTTAAAAGAATTCTAAATTTTTAATAAATTGTCTTCGCTTCTTAAAAAAGCTCTGTTCTCCTTCAGTTTTCTGAAATTTTGTTTGTTAATGTGTTATGAAAGGGAACCAATACATTAAATATTGTTTAACGGGTGAAAGCAGTTAAAGAATCAAATCCGAATCATTTATTTCTATTATCGAAACACCTCTGCTATTTGACTTTGCTTCCATTTATTATCGACGACGAATGTTTCATTATTTAAAATTTAAAAAAAAAAACAGACACCCGAAAAAATCAACTTTACAAAGAAACGTTCGGAAGTTTGGAAAAAAAACTCTGCTTTTGTGTGGTTCTCTTCCGTTGAGTCGTTCGTTCATTTGTTAAAAGTTTAGATGTGTTGTGTTTTTATTAAATAGTTTATATGACGAATATTTCAATATGAATGCGAGTTTTAGAATTAGTTTGCTGTATTTGTTACTCATAATACCGCAGCATGGAAACAGTCCTCTTCCCGTAATGGAATCATGGCTTCAGAAAGACCAAGACGACGGATTTGTTCAACGAGATATGACCAGTTCCCTCACCGGAGGGGATGAAAGCTTTGGATCTGCCCATCAAACTTACCAGAACTCTCTTATAAGAAAAAAAAAGGCCGAGAATTCAGGTGAGTTATATCGAAAGTTATCTCAACTTTAAAAATTCCCCCAATTTGAAATGTTTTTGGTACTATCAAAAGCTGAAACTGCTTACAGACAGGTTTTCAGGCATTTAATACTCTCCAAAAGGGTATTATTGTACCCATCCGTTCGTTTTTCCCCAGGAAATACACTGCTGACTCCGGGTTTTAGAAAATTCGCATCAAAATTCGATCGAAATCAGGCATACGAACCTAACGTATTCTTCAACGGGCGTTACATGAATAAAGACTACAACCCGTTGGCTGTCAATTTCGACAGGAACAGCTTTGAAGGGTTCGACAGCAATCCTGCTGCGCTAACCGCCAACAAATACCAAGCGAGGACTTCCAACATGGAAAACCTGAACGAGGAGACCGTCAACCCGCGTTTACTCAATAACTACAAAGACGAAAAAAACATGGCGTTCTTTGGGAATCGGATGAACTCTTACGGGGCAGACGGTTTAAGCTCTTTGAATGAAGACATGGGAAGAAATGCGAAATGGTCCCTCTGTAAGAGACTGAAGCAGAGATACGCTCCGAATCCTCTGTTGGCGTATTCCCCTGCGATGGACGACCGCAGCAGCTTTAACTACAACGAAAACGGACCTCTTCAAAATGGCTACCTGATTATGGATAACGAACGAAGGAATCGAGCGATCAGAAACCAGGAATACAGGGACGTCGGTCGACCGGAAGGGAAGAACCCGCAGATTTTTAACGAAAATGAGTATTACGACATGGAAGAAAATCCGGCCACGGGGGAAGATGACCTGAACGTCGAAGATGAAGACTACAATCAGGTTCTTAACGGGCATTCCTTCATTCAAAAAAGGGAGGAAAGAACTCATCAGCAGCCGTACAATCAGAAATCTGGTTCAGCTCAGGTCGTGATTGATTCTCTCACATCTAAAGATTCGATGAAAGGGTTTGCTGACGATCAGGCACTGCTGGGAGGAGTTCCAGGAGGTTTGACAAACGTTCGAATGCCTAAAACTCGAGACCTGAATGGTATTCCCGAATCTCAGCTGACGTGGAGACTGGATTCGGGTGTTGTCCCCAGGGATTTAAGCGACGTCGTGAGAGATTCTCAAAGAGCTTTGCAAGAAGTTCAGCTGTTTCAGCAGAAGTACAAAACTTCGGAAGGGAGCGAAAACGACGGGTCGAAACGAGAGGGCAGAAATCAACCTCAAATGAAACTGGATAAGAAAAGCATTGCATTCGACGATAAAAGATTGAAGAGGGAGGATGAGGACGAACAAAAAAACATGAAAACGGGAACGGATGAAGGAGGAGGCGGAGAATACGAGGACGAAGAAGGGAAAGGACATAAAGACGAGGAGGAATATTACGAAGACGCTGATTTATCTGATGAAGAAACCGGAAATGAAATTCGAACGACAGACAGACTGAATCAAAAATACGTGAAAAGGGAAGCCACTGCAGGTGAGAAATCATTCGACACTCAGTTAACGAAACTAAACTGAAACGATTTTTATATTCAGATCACTTCAAAAAATCTAAAGAAAAAGAAGTCGACATTTCTCAAGATTACGAACTGAATTTGGAAAACGCTCCGGTGGAAAATGCAGCCAAGTCGAGAAAATCTTCATATCGTGAAGGTAAGCTTTTGAGATTAAATTCAAAAAATTGAAATCTACATACCGAGAGATTAAAATGAAAATTAAATACGAGAATAAATTATGAACGGCCAAATTCCTAAACAGATCGCCATTTTGAAATTTTATATTTTGCAGATAATGCCTCCTATTGATGGTTGTTTAACGTGTCATGCGGGCGTTCGCATATATCTAACTATATTGACGTAAAATATTCCTATAAATAGGGGAAAAAACAAAAAAAAATTCCGTGAGAAAAGGTGTGAAAATTTGGGACCAATGGGGTAGATGGTCGCCTTGTTCAGTTACTTGTGGTGTCGGACGTTCGACTCGTTGGAGGCATTGCATTGGTGGTGGTTGCGCACAGGGTGAAAAAGAAGCTCAAATAAAAAGATGTACAAATCCAGCTTGCCGATAGATACGGTAATAACCTTTCTCTTTGTCAAAATCTTCGCCATTTTTCACCGGCAAAATCGTAACCGCTTTTCACTAACGACACTGTGTTCGTAAAGTGAATCACTACGCGCGGAAAAGACAAATCATTTTTCGAACGAATTTCGCAGCCGTTTTGTCATTAGAGAATTCACTGTGTTTTTTTGTTTTTTAAAATTATTAACATCATTAATTGTAATTTTGAGAAATGATAGAAGACGTAGCCAATGATTACGCTAAATATCTAAAAGTAGACCTTCAGAATGAGGTTTGAGGAAAAATTTTTAATCATATTTTTTTAAATTTAAAAAACTAATTAATTGTGCTTTTACAGTTTCATGACGTTCAAGATACAATAGATGACATGTTGACTCGTTTGGATGAATTTGAGAACTTAGTAAATATGGTGAATATTTCTTGAGATAATTTAAGTAATGTCGAGGCGAGATTTTTCAGTCTGGTTTTTATTTTCATAGGTTAAAACTGACAATGAACTCTGTGCAGATATTTCCGTTCCAATAGTTCTTCATGCTAAGCAGAAGTTAGATTTATTATGCGATCAGATAGATTCTCTAGAAAAAGTCGTCAGTTGTGCTAAATCCAATGTAGATTTAATTGAAATGCAAGTGGAAGAAGCAGAGGAAGTTTTGTCAAACCAACCGAGTGGAAAATTGAAAAATATTCTTAAACCTTTGTTTTTTGTAAGTCATCAATTGCGACTGTTTTGTTTAATTTCATGTTTTATAATTAATCATTAGTGAACTTTGGTTAATGTGATTTTAACTAAAATATTACTGTGAAAAACTGGGAGATTTGAAAGAAAAGATTAGAATTATTTCCAGCAGAGGAGAAGCTTTAGTTTCCTTCTAAGATTTTATAAATTGTTCTTTTGGATTTGAAATTATTTCAGCTTCTATAAATTCAAGTATTAGATGCCAGTAAAAGCATTTGCTTTACAAAAATGTCTCATATTTAATTCTCTTTCAGAAAAAATCACCAAATGAAGTCCCAATGAAGAGGCACAGTAAGACACTGACAACTTATGAAGCCCCAACCCTGTTTACAACATCAAGTTTTTTCCCCTCTCAAAATGAAGAAGCTTTGCAAGAAAAGCAAAATGTATCTTAACACTTTTCTATTTTACTTTAGGAGGTCAGAGAATTGTTGAATGACTCAGACGTTGTACAAAAGTTACTCTAACTTTCGTTGATTTTTATTTATTGTGATGATAAAAATTTAGTTTAATAAAATGATTTCTAATTTTGTTTTTAAAACTCTTTTTGTTATTATTCACCTTTCTCAGTTTCTCTTGCAAGGGAATAAGACTGTTCAGCCTTCAAAATAAGAGCCTCAAACAGTAAAAGATCACAAAATATTGAAATTTAAACCCTTTCTCACTGTCTCTTTAAACTGAAAAATTCTCCCCCTGAAAACCTTCGTATAGGGAATTCCTCTACGCAAAAGGTGCACAAGTTGCCTATCCAACATTTCTCAGGATGAAAAAAAAAATTCTCGAATTGGAGAATTGTGTCGGTCGGGAATTTTGGAAATTTTGAAATTTTTTTTGCGATTTCGGGCGTCGGATCCCCCTTCATTTGTGTAAAGGACACTTTTTGGTTTTCTCCCTTTGTTAAGGTTCCTTTTGCTAATTCCGTTATTTTTCCGATATCTCTCACCGTTTCCGAGAAATGCGGCCTCAAAGGTCATGAAAATTGCACTTTTTAAACGGTATTATTTAACTTTGTTTTCGTGTCTGTCTGTCTGTTTAAAAGGTTTTATTCAACTTGGTTTTTTCAACATGGTTTTCGTGTATGTCTGTCTGTCTGTCTATCTGTCTGCAAAGACCGTTTCCCTCGGACCGATTTCTTTCAAATTTTGCACACACTTTCGTTTTGGTTGACAGTTCAAATTTCTGCAATTCCTTTTTAAAATAATGCTCAGGTAAAAATGAAAAAAAATTCCCAAAGTCTAATTAATTAGTCTATTTAATAATTGAATAATTTATGATACAAGAGTATTAATAAATAAATGGGAGACAAAGAAAAAGACCAATTTTTTATCCATAAAACCGTGGGGCGATATTACACGTTCTGCAAAAGACCTGTACAACTTTTATACTGTATAACGGCCTGAGTGTTGTAACTGACCAGTTGAAAGTTGAATTATAAAAGGTGTTCTGTACTTGGTGTAGTTTTCCCAAGTACCTCAAAGACCAGATTCCATACATTGAAGAGACGTTGTATGGCAGTTCAGTCCTGCATTTTGGCTGCTGTAATGATGTGCGTTATACTGCTCAAAGCCAGATTAGCTATATTACAGTCTCTTTCAGCCGCCTTTTGGCTCCAACGACAGCAGTACTTATTGACGATTCCCATTTCCGCTTCCTCGAGTTGGAATTTATAACCCTTTTTCAGTTTTCCACCCCTTCTGAAAAATCATCATCTGAAATCATGAAAATCAACACCATTTTGTGAAAACATTTAAGGCTTTATTTGATAATCAGTTAATAATTTGTGTAACTTTTGAGAATGGAAATTTTAAAAACAATTAAATAAACGTTTGGTTATGGAAATCTTTAAGTTTACGACGGGTCAATGTGTTTTGAAATGGACACTTTCTCTAATAATGGCCGGTATTTTGTTATTTCAGAATTTTTATTATTAAAATCTCCCTCAGGAAATGTTGACTATTATTTAATTTTTTTATGTAAACTGAGATCGATCATTTGTTCGTTTGAACTTAGCGGTTAATTTGCGATAAAAAACACTGAATATGGTATAAATAAAGATTGAAAAACAGGAGAATCTGATTTGGTGAAGGGAAATTTCAAAATCATAAGTTTTCAAAGTCGGGTTTGTTTTGATAATAAAATGTGACCGAAATTTTGAATTTTAGTGATTTCATTCTGTTTTTGTAAAATTCAAAATTTTTCGCTGAAAATGACTAAAACCCACGAAACTTCAAATTATATAAAATGCACAAATTATACAGAAGGTTTTATAAGTTCATCAGAATCAGTCATCGAAAGCTGTGCACAAAACCCGATGTCATTGCCCAAACAAGAAAGGTCGATTCCATATCAAAATTGGTGTACGGGGGTGACCTCCCCATTCCCACCCCTTTACAGTCCTTCGGGAGTCTCTTATACAACCGCATGATGCGAATGGACAGAAGGGAGGAAGTCCTTCAGGTACAGCACTGCTGACTGTGACTGTCTTCGGGAGATTCACTGTTCGCTCTTCTTCAGATATGCACAGCCACACGGAAGGAAATGACCACAAAGAACTGTCTGCAGAGGGCGGTGGCTTTGGCCGAAAGCCTTCGGGAAAGAGGGGTGGAAAAGGGTGATTACATCCTTCTCTTCGGCAATAACAGCTTGAACATGAACACCGCTTTGATGGGAATATTTTTCCTGGCGGCAGTCCCTTTTCCCCTCACCAATAAAACAAGTATCGGTATGACTTTCTTGAAACGATATCCTCTTCATTGTCGAGATGCAGTAGCGCTCAAAAGTATTTTGACAATACTAAATTTTGCATTTTTCCACCCGTAAGAGTTACAAACAAAGTGAAATTTCATTAAAATGCTTTACAACAGTCCTCACGTTTATATTAATATAATATTAATTAAATAACAGAAGAAACAGGGGTTTATTTTAATAATAATGGAACTATGTAAGAGTATTCAAGAAAAAGCAGAAGACTAACAAGAACATTATGTTTTGTATATTTTGTTATATTAATGGACAAATATATTATTAACCCTTTGCACTCGAGACGATTTCGGCCAAATTGGGCAAACACTTTACAAGTGCTTGAAAAATATTTATAAGCAAACAAACGTAGATGAAATACCACATGAAAATACAGGAAACAGAAGGAAAAGAAGAGAAGAGCTCCAAAGAAACAAAAATAGTAATAATGTAATAAGAGAAATAGAAAGGAGGTGAATATACAGAGGATAAAAGAGAAAATAAAGGAAAGAGAAGAAGAAGAAATTGAAGAAGATAATCAGAAAGAATGGGAAGAAGCAAAAATGGAGAAGAATACACGAAAATACTAAGAACAGAGAAAAGAAAGATAATTACAATGGGAACAAAAAGGTGGAAAAACCCTAAAAACAGTACAGCAGCGCCGCTCGAGTGCAAAGGGTTGATAGTATTGATAACTATTTAGTTATAAAATAATACAAAATAATAATCAAATCATACAATAATAATCATACAATCAAATAATACATAATAAAATCTTAGAGTAAAATAATAACTATAAAATATATAATATACAGTAATATAATATAAGAATAACTACAACGCCCTGCGGGCATTAGAGGTGTTCTCTTCCCTTACAAAAATTACAAAAGTGAAAAAAGCGAAATAAATTAACAAAAAGAAAACCAAAGCTGTGATCAAAAGAGTAAAAAGAAAAAAAAACAATTATATCACAAGTCTAAAACAAAAGCTCTGATCTTTAAAGCCGTTGTCAAAAAAGTAATAACTACAAAACATAATAAATACTAACAAAAAAATAAATAATTAACTAAGAAACTATTAAATTTTGTATTGTCAAAATACATTTGACCGCTACTGCACATTGTATTTTGCAGAAGAGTTCAAAATAATAATCAAATACATAAAACCAAAATTCTACGCGTGCGATAAAAAGCATTTGTATCCATTTAAAAAGGCTCTTATCGACATATCACAATACGACACTTCGAGAATTTTTCTCCTTAACAAAGAGGTCAGTATTATCATAGATTGTATCGCTCGTAAAAAAAAAAACAAACTTCACGTGAGCCTTTTTCAGGAAGACCCACTGGAACCGGAAGTGGAGCCTTTCGAGAGGTTCATCAAAGGTCACGGGGCCGATTTCGAATCCTTTCGACCCGCCGAAGTGGGGGACCCCAAGGAAGAGCTCGCCCTCCTGATGAAGGCCATGACGGACGGGACGGACGGAAGGGTTGTGGGAATCACCCACCACAACATAAACAGCGTTATCGCCCGATACGAGTAAGGGATGAACTGGCGACATTTTGTAGCCACTCACAACGATGACCTGGATTTTGATAAAACTTTCAATTATATCCCGTGGTTTCCGGTCGCGTTGAGTAACTGTCCTTCCAAGTGAGTCGAAGAGAGTTATTTCCAATTGTTTTCAGCTCAAAAGACGACGGGGTGAAACTGCGAAACAGAGTAATTCTAATGGTACAAAAAGTGATGTGGATGTCCGGCATTTATGCATTACTCCTTTCCTGCTGTTATGGATCGAAACTAATAGTCATGAATGAATTTGACGAAGAGAATTTCATGAAAGCCGTTCAAGACTACAAAGTGAGCAATATTTGAGAGGAAAAAAAAAGGAAAAATACTTTAATTTTTCTCCTCCTCAGGTCACGACTACTTTTTTATACTCTTCAAAATTATGGCAGCTTAGCAAGTATAATTATCCGACCACATACGATCTGTCCTCTCTTAAATACATATACGCCATTGATGGTTCCATACCGAAAGGTCTTATTGACGGAATGCAGGTATGTCACTACAAACATTGTATTGCCTTTCCTTCTGCCCTTTTCACAACGAACATTACAATTTACCGCAGGAGAAAACCGGACTCGTATTACGGCCATCTTATGGTCTGGCAGAGATGACAGGACTTGTTTTAGAGCCTTTGGGTGAGAGAAAAGAAGGAAGTACCGGGAAATTAGTACCACAAGTCATCGGAAAGGTACGACGAACCCCTCTCTTTTCGTCTGCTTTTATTTACCGTTTGGTATTTCAGGTGGTGTCTGACAAAAGTTCCCAAAATTTGGGTCCTAACGAAAGGGGTGAACTTCGATTCAAGGGTCCCACACTTAGTAAGGGTTATATAAATAATGTGAAGTCCAATCGATTACTGTTGGACAAAGAAGGATTTCTCTTGAGCGGACATTACGGTTATTATGACGAAGACGGAGATTTTTTTATAATCGATAAAATATTTCACGTGATCAAATATAAAGATTACAAAGTGAGTGTTGATTGTGTTTTATTAAATCGGATTATGTAGTGAAAATGTTGCTTTGTCGGCAGTTGTCTCCCAGGGAATTGGAAGGGATTATCAAAAGTCTGGAAACAGTTCGAGATGTCTGCGTGACGGGTATACAGCATCCGACTGAAGGTTATTATCCGATAGCTTTTGTTGTACTTCAAAAAGGTCGAAAGATATCAGAGAAACTCATTATTAAGTACGTTAACGGTAAGTTTCACACACTGAGGCGGACATTAGCCCGCACTCAACATAAAGGGTTAAGGTTTTGATACTCAACCTGCGGCCCACAGAGTCCTCCATAGTGGCCCCACTGGCCCAGCCGGAGATCAACAGTGAAAATTTGTGAAGGTTTGTGCCTCACAAAATAAGAAGAATCAAATAAGGTGCAGTTCATAATATATACAGGACATTTTCCCTTTTTATCATTTTCTCTTTCTTCTAATTTTCTCCTTTTCCCCTTTTCTCTTTTTCTCCTTCTTCTCTTTCTTCTCATTTTCTCCTCTTTTCTTTTTCTCATTTTCCCCTTTTCTGTTTCTTCTCTTTTTTTCCTTTTCTCTCTTTCTGTTTTTCGGTTTTTCCACTTTTATCTTTTTCTCCTTTTCTCTTTCTTCTCATTTTCTTCTTTTCTCCACATTCCTGCTCTCACGGCTATTGCCTTTGCCTCTTTTTTCCAGCTTTACCCTTTTCACATCACTTTATGTAAGCAGTCCTTTTGACTTATATGACCGAATGGATTCGAAAGCGTTACGCGTAAATTTAAATTTTGCCGAAAGGTAATAAAGAATTTCAAATTGAAAGTTATTCTAATATTAGAATAACCCTTTATTTAAAAATTAAAATGGACTAACATCACCAAATACGTATGTGAATATAGGAATAAAAGACCGGGCCACATGCAACACCTTCACGGGCCGGATATGGCCCAATGGCCGTAGGTTGAGTATCACTGCGTTACAAAATTTCGGAATTAAATAAAAGATAGTAATAAAGAGTTTCCTATAAGGGTAAATATTTTCCATTATCCACAGAAAATGTGCCCGATCATAAAAAGCTCCGAGGAGGTGTTATTTTCGTGTCGAAAATCCCCAGATTTCGAGACAACGGTTCAGTTAAAAGAGGTCTCTTCAAGAAGATCATGTCGAAATACCGTCTGAAACCCGGCCCCGAATTGGATAGTTTGCTCGAGATAGACAAAATCGACAACGAACAGGACAAAAATAAGTGAGAGTGAAGAGAACTTCTGGAAACTAAAACCCTGATGAAGAGAAGCAGTAGAAAGCGCGCGCAAATATGGAAGTTTGAAAGGATCGATATATCGATAATACCAATGCGAATCGCTACTTTCACTGCTCACGATGAGCATCCCGATAATAAAACGAGTGTTTTGTAACATTAAAATGTTTATCGGTATTATTGCTGAATCGGGTAGGATCGTAAGCATATTGTGAAGCACCCCTATTGGGGACAGTACCCCCATGTGAAGGTCGGCTGCGCCCCCTTTACACTATTGTTTCATGTGCATTCATTACGTAACTCATCACTTTGTAGTGAGCGGTTACACAATATCGGGCGGATAAATTGGAATACTCCGACAATACCTTAAAATAAAACGATCTAAAATATATTTTGACCTTTAATTTACTCGTTATTAGACTAAAAACTTGCCGCTGTATTGTTTACATTTAATTTTAACTTAAAATTTTAATATAATAATTAATAATTAATTGCTGATTATGAAATGTTTACCGCAAATCAAAAAACTATTTATAGTAAATCGTAATTATTATAAATGTTTGTAAAAAAAAATAGATTTGACGTAAAAGTGTGTTATTATATTAAAAGAATTTGTTTTTTTATAACGTCATGTTTTTTTATACTGTTATATATATTATATAAACGGAGTGAAAGCTGTTGTATAGATTAAAATATGAAATAGAATAAGTTTTATCATTGAGTGGGAAGTAATAAATTGCTTAACTATTTTGAGAATTTCCACACTTTGACCCCGAAGTCTTCCTCGTATTTTTTATACTCATCGACATCTGCGAACTCTTCCGACACAAAAGCATCTGATTTTATAGTGGAAAATTTTTAAATTATTCTTGTTTACATCTCACACACGAAATCTCATGCCTACGAACTACTTTAGGAATTACCAAACGAGAAATAATCACCGGAATTATGCAACGAGTATAAAAAAGTTGAATGGACATTTCTTTTCGTGCCATTATAAAAATCCCATCCACGCACCCAATTTTCGATTGTTTACATTTTGTTTTCGGCCAAAACCACCGAATATTTCGTTCTTTCCAAAAACAGATGCGATGTGAAATTTCCCTATTTGAGAAACAAAGAAAACTGCCGTTGGAGAAATGACCGACATATTGGCAACAGGTCGATTTTTGCTCTTATTAGGAACCTTTTCGGAAACACTTCCCAAGTGCTACTGAGAATTATGACGGTTATTAAAATGTTCTCGAACCGTTAAAAGTTTAAACTGGAATATAATAATATTTCGCAACTTACTAATCTGTGGGAGGATTATCTCCTGAATAGATAAATCGATGTAACAATATTGGGCGAAGAATGAGCACAGCCAGGTTTTGAAATTTATATGAATATATCAAAGCAGGTTGAGTTAAGGTGTCTTCACAGTTTTCTATTTCTAAAATAACTACTGTCAATCCGAATTTATAAACTCTGGTTCTTCCATTTTTTGAACATTTTTCGTGCTTTTTTGTACCGCATAGAGGAATATATTACCTGAAAGCATTCACGTGAAAATATATCAATACTGAGTGATCTTAAAAAAATAATACATTTATAACACCAAAAGTTATACTCATATTTCTTTTCCTGACAAAAAAGCAGAAAAATGTAACGAAAATACACTCCATAACGAAATTAAATTGGAGAAATCTTCGGGGATCCATCAAAGATTGAATTTTAATATTAATCCACCATTAAAAGTGGAAAGAAGAACAAATTAATTTCAAAGGTGAAAACAAAGACTAAGATAATTGTATTTGCCTCGAAGCATTTCTCGAAAGGATTAAGTAACTTAATTTAGCATAAAATGTCTTTTTTTTAGGAAAGAAAGAGGTGTGTTGCACAAACACTCAAAGTTGCTCCCACGAAGGGAGGGACACATAGGATTCGGGGCGAGGGACTTTGACCTCGAGGGGCAGACAAAATGGCCTTTCATCTATGGACAACAGTGACCTCCAAAGTGCATTGTGCCTGCGGAGAAACCTCAACTGTCATATCACATCGAAACGTTCAAATACAAAGCGAACAGAGTATACTTTAACTCCCTTTTTCGATTATAATATAAATTTCGGAAATTCCTATCTGTTGGATATCGTCAGACCATATTTTTACTTTTAAGGGATATGTTTCCTGAAAAACTCATCCTTTCAAAATTATTATCAACCAAATATGCGCCAAATTTTCATAAAATCAAAATTTCTTAATTTGTTATTGTTTGTTTAACGACTTTCCGTTGCGAAAAGGGGAGAAAATTTCGACCTAATTCAACAGAAGATGACACGAGGACCAAGGAAGAAAAGTTTCAGGATCTGCTTCGTTTTTGTAATAAAGAAATTGTAAAAAAGTATACCTGTACACAGGTTTGCTCTTTTCGAATAAAGAAAAACAAGGACTGCTTACTCTTTATTTTTTATTATTTATTATTTATTGTGTTATGTTTTACATGTGACTATGTTTTATATACTTTTTGTTATTTATAGTTTTATGTTTTATTTATTATTTCACATACGACTATATTTTATTTATTATTTATTACTCATTGTTTTACATATGACTATGTTTTGTTTATTATTTTTATTTATTGTTTTACATACTACTATGTTTTATTTATTACTTATTTTAGTGTCCATTACCTACAGAGTTTGTTATATTACTATAAACGGGTTTGCTTTATTATTATGCGTACTTTTATATTATTATAACTAAATCCCCATTAAATGTTACTCTGTTAATTTATTTCTCAATGTTAAATGTCAAATAATTTATTTATTTTTTTATTTCATTTTATTTTTATACGTTTTTATCCCTGCATAACACCCAATTTTATTTTATTTATTCTTTATTTTTTTATTATATGTATATAGACTTTATTTTTACACGTTTTATTTTTGTATAATGCCTAATTCTATTTTATATTGTTTTGTTTTGTATAGTATATTCTTATTCGTCGCATATTATTATTCCTAATTATTCTGGCATTTATCTGAGAGCAAAGTTACTACGCCTCAACCATACTTTATTAAAATCATATTGTAATTATTGCTTATTTGTATTCATAAGAGAACACCTCCAATGCCTGCGGGCGAAATGGAGGTTGAATACTATTATATTATCATATTATTTTGACCGAGTTCGTTCCACCCCCATCGGGAGAAAAACCAGAAGAAGCGCATATTCATACTTATCTTCATTCATCTTCAACACCTTTTATTTGCGAGTAAGATTCCGACTGCAAACTCGTTAATAAACAAGTATAATAATCGAGTGCAGGTTCAGTTCGTGTTAGTGTTTCTGGAGAATCGCTCCAGCACGGGCCGCGTTTCAGGTTTTACTTTCAGTCGATTCTCGGAAGTTGAGTGCATTTGGTCCCCGGCACGGGCGATTTTGTTTCCTTTTCCTGTTTTCGACTTAACAGTGAGTAACTCAATTTGCTTTTACTGTTCCCGCTAATTTAAATGGTCGCGTGGATCACAAAAAGAGACATTTCGATAATCAGTTCCAGGTTTCGTTTTATACATTTTCTTGTGCACAAACCGTAAAATACAACTTTAGGTAATTTATTATTCGGAGAGTCCGAAAAGAATGCGCGTTTTCCATTAATTATTAACGTGTATTTTAATTGTGCCTTCGAAGGAATTAAGTTTGTACTCGTCTTCAGGGACATTTTCCTTCCAGCTTTTTCCAACTCTGGTTTTCCCTAATCCTTCGTTTCCTTTCTGCAAATTCATCGTGATAAAATCACGTGTGGAAGTGCGCATTAATTTTTTAGTGCTGTTGGTAATTTTGTGTTCTGAAACCGAAAGTTTATAGTGTTGAATCGGTTCGAATTTCTTCAAAAACGCATCCGGTTTATCGAGTTTATCAGGTTTTTAGGCACCGATTATTATACAGGGTTTTTGACCTGTTTTTTTTTTCTTACTTAATTCCTTATTGATAATACTTCGCTAATTTGATTTATAAACGCACGCTATTTCAAACTGGAATCATTCAAGTAGACTTTTAGGAAATGTGTGCCACAAATTATATTCAGTAATTGCTTCATTTCTTATTCAAAATGTGCTGAATTGAAATTCGGGTTTTTTATGTATTTCGAGATAAGTAAAAAAACGGTCAGAAAGTGAAAGAAATACCCTGATGATATTCATGCATAGTATAGATAAAATTATCTGTATGGACAAAATAACAAATATAGTTGGGGCAAACGATGCTTTCCAATTAATTCTCCCGGAATTTTGGGGGTTTTGACAGTTTCTCTGACTTTTGTATGACCTTTCACCCTTAGGTTGCCCTCAGAGCTCTAAAATGGCGGTTATACCTACTCATCCGCTCTCTGGTACTTGTTTTTCGGACTATACCATCAATTAAAGAAGAATCAACCCCATCGATATACTGTCCCATCCTCAAAAGAGGATTTACTCCAACTAACCTTTTTTATAACAGCAGTTGTTGTCGACCTCGACCTCTCCGACCTGTAAAATTGCACATCAATTAATGCAATGCAATATTTACTTTCTTAATTCGTTAAAAACACTGCCCAAAAACCTTCAATTCTCAATGGATCCGAAGACGTTAAGAAATTCAGTGCGGTGGTCCTCCAAAGTGACAACATTGAATTCACCCATTCATTATCTGATTATCTGCTCCCGGAAGAACCTCTTCGAGAGGAGGTTTGTTCAGGGAATTGTTCAGACAGAATCCTCTTCCCTGAATTTCTTTTCCCTGAGTCGGTTTCCGGGAGGTACAACAAATTTGCTTTATTAATTCGCACCTGCGGTCGCTTTATTGACGTAAATAAAAAGTAGTCGGCCGGAGTTTTTGTTCACTCTGACTTGTTTACTTCTGAGTTTGAGAAGCAAAAAAACCCAGAGCCTTAAAATCAACGATGCTGAATGTTAAGTCTGCGAAAATTGAGCGTTTGGAAACAGGTTTGCTGGATTTGATTTTTTTTTTATAATGGCGGACGGAGGATAATTAATGGGATTTAATCTGTCGTTAGTGCTTACATTTTTTCTTCCGATGATGGGACAGTGAAAATTGGTCGCTGTCCAATATCGAAATCCTTGAGGGCTATCGATCTTTGGTTTGTCCTGAACTGGTTAATCAAGGATGGTATGGTTGTCCCATTGAGAGACCGATGGATCATCTCATATCAGTTCTTCATATTCTGGATTCTCACTATCATTTCTCTGGACTAGTCTGTTTTCCTTTTTCTTCCTTCCTTTGTATTGTATCCTTCGTGTCTTTTCCTGGTGCACATCTTAGCACAGTTGAGTTTCATCTGTTTCGACTCCTCCCTCAGTCCGCCCAAATTACTTCCTCATCTGCACAGTCTGATTATTCCGCGTGATTCAGAAAACCGGCTTTTTAGGATAAAATAAATTAAGCAGTAATATGCGAGAAACACTTAAGACATTTTTTATTTTCGTGAGACATTTAAAAATGTCATAAAAAATGCCCTTTTCACGCGTTTTAATTTTAAATCCTCCTGACATTTCATTATAGAACAAATTGAATCGTTTATAATGCAAAGACAAAACAATTTCCGTCAGAATCATAAGAAATCTTAATCTCTCTCTCATCGGCTGTGTTAAGTCAGAACCAAAAATTTTTTGATTGTGAAGAAACTGTTATGATTATAAAAATATTAAATACCTTAGCCGGGCTCAAAGCAGTTCTGCATCATTTTACGATTAGGGCAGTCAGTATAAGACTGATATCGCCATAACCATCGCAGAAGAAAGGGAGAGTAAATTGTGATTACGTAAACTAATTATATTGAAAAATAAGCGTAAATTTTGAAAACTTAATGAGCGGAGATTTCCCCCCCGTCTCCCCTTCACGCGTTATGGGGTTTACCAATGTTGAAAATTGGGAACCATTTTCCGGAAAGTTCGTTTAGCCTTTTGGCCCCCAACGGAAAAAAGTTAAAGAAACTGACATTCCTTTCAAGGATTGTAAGAATTCAATGTGATGCTCACAAATTGCACAGCCTTCGTTCCAGGAATAAAATAATTTGCAATTATGCCTAACCAGTTTTAATTAATTCATGTTTCGAGATAAAAACCTGAAATCAGCAATCTGTGGATTCCCAAACAACCTCTGACTCGAACTATTTGCCTCACAAAATAAAGGAACTGGACGTGTTTATAAATAGAAACAGAGATTTGAAAGTCAAAGACGTAAAAAAAAAGTACGTTAAGGCGCTGTGTTCGAAATCAAACCAAAACGAAAATCGAACTGCCAGTGCTGCCAACCTAATTTCAAGGACTAAGTGAAGAATCCAAAATCAGTTGGGCTGGCAATAACCGTTTTTTACTTCATACAAGATTACACAAAAATCTGACCTCGTGTCGAAGTCACTTATAACGAGAGCGGTTTCTGGTATTCGAAGGATTTGTCGGAAGATTTCGTCTCTCCCACTTTTTCATTCTCATCGACCGTTAAAGTTTCCACAAAACCGTTGCGAAAAAATAGAAAAATTAATCAATGGAACCGGGGCCGGATGTTCGCCTTCGTTTATCCGTTCTATTTTAAGTGTTTCCACACGTAAATTAGTTATTTTTTCGTGGCAATAGGGCTAGAACGAAAAAGAGCGGCTAAAATTCACAAACTTATTTGAAAAGAGCGCTTAATGTTTGATTTACTTTGAAAATATTCAAACAATCAAAGGCTGCACTTTACTTCAATAAGACTATCGATGAATTATATTAATTCCAAAAACACAGTGGAAGCGGATTACTTAACGCTGTGAACATTTTAATATAGTAATTCTCAGCGGAGTAGAACGTTATTATTACAATAAGTAAGACAATTCCGTTCTTCAAACGTTAATTAAACACGCATTTATATAATATATTAAATTCGATTCAATTACATTTTCGAGTGAGTTCTCTGTTCACTGTAATCGCTTTCTGTTCCCCTTTCTAAATCGGATCTCACAAACTTATAAGTCTAAAAATATATCCTGTTCTTTTTTTAGGTAGAGCAAAATGGAGGAAGTAAACAATAATCAAAAAGGAAGGCTCGCAGACTTCTATGTGAACAAGAGTATTTTCATAACCGGAGCCTCCGGTTTTATGGGAAAGGTGTTGGTGGAAAAACTGCTCTACAGCTGCTCAAACCTCAAAAATATATTCATATTGGTGAGACCCAAGCGGGGAAAGACCCCCGAAGCCAGACTGGACGAAATGTTCAAGCTCCCGGTAGGTCTTCTGCACCACTCACCCCTGAGGTGCAACCCTTCTGGAATTCATTTTCTCCTTCTCCTTTTTAGTTGTTCAAAAGGGTTCGCGAAGAAAAGCCGCACGTTATGAAGAAAGTGATCATCGTCGAGGGAGATATCACATTGGAGGAGTTGGGTCTGAGGGAAGACATGAAGAAGAGAATTTTCAATGAAGTTTCGATTGTGTTTCACTGCGCTGCCACCCTCAAATTGGAGTCCAATTTGAGAGATGCCGTCGAGATGAACACTTGGGGCACCTGGAGACTTTTGCAACTGGCCAAGGAAATAAAAAACCTCATTGTAAGTCCCGTCTGCATTAGCATATATATCAACGTGTTTGACCCCGGGTCAAATGCGATGGCATGGTTGACCTCGCTCTCTTCCGCAAATATTGGTGAAAATTTAAAGATTACCATCCGCTTTTGGGAAGACCCAAATCGATTTGTGTTGCTGATCACGGCAGTGATTTTACCGAACGGAAACACTTTCGAATTGTCTATTTCAGTAATGCCCAACCTACGGCCCTTGGGGCAAAGTCCGGCCCGTGAAGGTGTTGCACGTGGCCCGCTCTTTTATTCCCATATTCACACACGTATATGGTGATTTTAGTTCATTTTAATTTTTAAATAAGGAATTATGACTGTACGGTAATATTAGAGTAACTTTCAATTTTAAATTCTTTCTTACCTTTCGGCAAAATTTTCAATTTACGCTTTCGAATCCATTCGGTCAATATAAGTCAAAAGGACTGCTCGCATAAAAATGTAAAAAGGGTAAAGCCGGAAAAAAGAGGTAAAGGCAATAACCGTGAGAGCAGGAACGTAGAGAAAAGGAGGAAAGAAGAAAAAGAGAAGAAAGAGAAAAAGAGAAGAAAGAGAAAAAGAGAAGAAAGAGAAAAAGAGAAGAAAGAGAAAAAGAGAAGAAAGAGAAAAAAGAGAGAGAATAGAGAAAAAAGAGAAAGAAGAGAGAAAATAGAGAAGAAAGAGAAAAAGAGAAGAAAGAGAAAATAGAGAAGAAAGAGAAGAAAGAACGATGGGGAAAAAGAGAAAAGGGGAAAATGAGAAGAGAGTAAAAACTAATTATAAAAATCCATATTTAATTGTGGCCCGCGAAATTACACCAAACTCAACATTGGCCCGCGCATTATCAAAGGTTTGGCATCACTGTCCTATTTCGTTACTGTCACTGTCTGAGAGATTTCGATTGAGATAAGGGCCGCCATATTATGATATTTTGCGGAGACTAATTTAAATTCAAGTTACGATAAACCAGAAAACTTCGCGACTCTTAACAACGTCAAAACCAAGACGTGTGTTGTGTAACGCTCAACACAAAGCCAGTTTTTTTCATTCAAAACTGGATTTCTGCACTCACAAAAAAATTGAGAAAATTACGAATTTCATGCGGGGAATGCAACGTTCTCCGACTATTTCGCGTTCATTATGAGTTATTAATAATATTAAAAATGATTGCTGATCTCAGTGAATCTCGTGTCGGGAGATTATTAAAACAAGGAAGCATAAAATCATACTTTTCATGGATAATTTTGTCAAAAATTAAAATTTGCCACTGAAGAAGGGCCTTTCGGAAGCTTTAGTTTTGCACGAAAACGGCCACTTTCACTTTTAAACTCAGTTTTGATTTACACTCGTCTGTCATTCATAACGAACAGTACTTCCTTGACTGAACAAGTTCGCCTGTCTCAGATATATTTTGACGAATTCGAATATGATTCACCCCCGCGAGAGGGGTGTCTTAGGCCGGGGGCTGTCCGCGCACCACGTGCGGTGAGTTCCGCACAATGAGGTCACCTCAAATGACCACTAATGCATCACTGTCAAAATGTTTCATAACGCAAAAGGTCGCGAACTCTCATAAGAGTTCACTTGCGCTTCTGGTTGGTAGTTATAATGGCGCCGTTTGGTCGGAGCCCTCACTTTCGGTCGTTTCCTAATGGTCCATCACGGCCGGTTCAATGAGCCATTTTATTTCGTCTTTTTTCCCCGTCCGGGGCAAAAGCCCTTTGGATACATTCCCAAGTCCAATGAAACTTGGTCAGGGTTTGCAAGGTTCATGGAAACTCCAATAGGAGTTGGCCTTGAAATAATAATGTCCTTTTGGGCGCTTTCAACCTCTACTGGATTCTTCCAGTGGAAGATTTACACACGTTTTCTGTGGTTTTCGTTTCTTCCAATAAAATGAAAAGAGAACGATTCCATTTTGCGGTTTCTCGACCCACTCATTTCAGTGAAATTGTTCGGACACCGCAATAGTGTTTACTTTCAAAAATAAATTGTTTGCACCAACTAACGTAAAATTCTTTCCTTCTGTAAATAATTCTCGTAACCGAACACCGAGTTGGATAAAAAGTGAGGGGAACAGAAAAAACAGAAGCAGGATTTAGAGGAAGACCTATAACAAAAAGCTCCGAACTCTTCCGCGTGAGAAAAGAACAATGGTAAAAACGGAAAACTGACCCGGTGACAAGGTCAATACCAACCCGTCCAAAAAAAAATACATATTTTCCGGGCGAACAACTGTTGAGAGGCAGATAAGTGAGAGAGAAAGCCGACTCACATGGGTTACGACCTTGTCCGAAAATTCCGTGGGGCCATCAGGTGTTAAAAATAAAAATGAACTCCATCTTCTTCGGCGGTTTTCACCGGGCGAAGTGGTTTGACCAGAACACCGGTTATGCAATAGGATAGTGACTCCGATTTGAGAGCTGAATTTAGTTACGAAATTTTTCTCACAACCTCCATCGAGAATTAGACAACAAAAAAAAACAAAAAAAGGATCATCGGATGATATTATTACGGAGTAATTATAGTGCGGGCGATTTCCCGGGCGAAAATTACCCAAAATAAATCTCACTTTCTTTTGGAAGGAGATAACGACAAGAGGATTTTACGATGCGACCGGACTAACATCCGCTAATAAGGCGGTTAGTGATAACAAAACACCGATCAAACTCACGTCGATGTACATAATGTTTCTCATTTTCCTTATTTTTTACTGTCCCTTTGGCTGAAGTCCCGTTTTTCCCATTCCAATTTGAACAGCTTTTGCGTCATCGACTTGTAATTTATTCTGGACAAAGCTCGCAGAATTTAATTTACGCAGACTTTGGGGATTCCTAGACATCTGCTATACGTAACAATGGACGTAAGGTTCAGTGTCAGTCATAGGAATTAAGAACATGACTCGGCTCTTTCGTTCAGACGTCTTTGTCTGATGACTGGACTGTTATCCATTGATTTCATTTCTGTTTAGGTGTTCGTTCATTTGTCCACGGCTTTCTGCCATGTCGATCACGAAGTTATGGAAGAGAAGGGATACGAAACCAGTTACAATCCGAAAGACATAATGAATCTCATTCGATTTATGAACAACTCGTTACTGGATAAAATCACCTTAGAGTAAGTTATAGAGGACAAAACAAAATTTGCTCCTTTTACTACTTCCACTCCCCGCGATAATCGGTGCAAACTGCCCACAGTCAATATATTAAAATGCAATACACTGTTTCACGATCAAAGTCGACTTCCATTTACGGCATTTTCCTCCTTTCACCGCTTCAGCGTTTGCTTATCTCAGATGGAGTTACAAAACCGTTTCGTTTTGAACAGCATGATCGCTCCCCATCCGAACACTTACACATTCACCAAACGGTTGGCGGAACGACTGGTCATCGATGAATTTCCCAACCTCCCCGTCTGCATCGCCCGCCCCTCCATCGTCTGTCCCGCCTTCAAGGAGCCTTTGCCAGGCTGGGTGGACAACCTGAACGGGCCCATCGGGATTATGGTCGCGGCCGGGAAGGGAGTTCTGCGAAGCATGTATTGCAATAGAGAGTACAACGCCGAACTCATTCCGGTGGATTTTGCAATCAACGGGTTGCTGGCGATCGCCAGAAGAGTTGGGACGGACTCGAAGTAATAATTAATTATTAACTAAGAGTAGACCCGATTCGAATTGCTCTGACTGAGGTGTTTTTTTTTCCAGGACGAAAGAGATTCAGGTGTTCAACATGAC
The DNA here is from genome assembly GCA_028293925.1 of Brueelia nebulosa. Taxonomy (NCBI): domain Eukaryota; kingdom Metazoa; phylum Arthropoda; class Insecta; order Psocodea; family Philopteridae; genus Brueelia; species Brueelia nebulosa. The sequence continues at coordinate 79,329 of JAQIBA010000040.1, forward strand.
GCAGTCTCAAGAGAAAACGGCCACTTGGGGAGAAATTCTAGAAATGGGGAAGAAGTTCACTTTCGAAGTGCCTTTCGATCTCATTCTGTGGTTTCCCGACGGGAACATAAGAAGCGCTTTGTGGATTCATAAAATTTACGCTTTTTTCCTGCACTGGCTCCCGGCTTATTTCATCGATTTTTTGTTACTCATCTTCTGTCAGAAGCGATTGTAAGACAGACACGTCATCTCGATTGTCGCCTAAATTCAAATTTACGAGTGCTTTTCATTGCAGCATGCTTCGGGTGCAGCAGAAAATAGCGGTCGGTCTGGAAGTGCTTCAGTATTTCACAACGCATCCGTGGAAATTCAAAAACGATAAATTTTTGGAGATCCGCGACAGTATGTGTCGCGAAGACAAAGAAGAGTTTAATCTCAATTTCAAAGAGATCGATGATCTTCCCTATTTGAAGACTTGTATACTCGGAGCGAGGGAATACTGCCTCAGAGAACCGCCTAAGAATCTCCCGAGGGCGAGGAGGAACATTAAAATGTGAGTACACTAACACTGCGGCTGTGACCGCCGAAAGCCCCGATAATTATGTCAACTTTTTTCCCCCCAGTTTATACGTCATCGATCGATTGGTCCGATTCCTTTTCATTCTTTTCTTCGCTCACCTTTTGGTGAGCTGGGCAGGAAGTATGAGCTACTTACTCGACGCCACGGGAGAGAACCTGAAAAACGTTCCCTTCGTGAGAAGTTTCGTCCGCCATGACGACGTTCCCATGCAGAGGCACGTTTGATTGGAGGATGACAGCACGGAGAGCGTTACCATCTGGAAATAGTGCAGAACCAAAGGCGAAAACCTTTTCTCGCTTTCTTCGGGGGGGAGGCACTGCCGTTTCAAGGCCTTCCAGACATTTGCTTACCTATATTAAGTTTGTTTTAATTCTAAGTAGTGGATTCATATATTCAATCTCTCATTCGTCTAACAATTGTTATTTTTTTTGCCGGAAAGACCTGCAATCTACGTTTATATTCCTCTTTCATGTAATATCTTTTCAATTATTAAATATAATAGTAAATTAGTTTGTCTTGTCCTCAGTCTGCGGAATGAATTCACTTTCAGCTGTATTTTTTCCGCGATTCTTGTAAAATTTGTATAATTATATGTTTCATTTGATGTATCACGGTCTCCAACTGTTTCGTCCCTTCGCCTGCGCCGCCCAAAAGGCAGTTTCCACAGCTTGAAAATTCACGCAACCCTCGCCGAGGCACCCTTCGTTACGACTTATTCTTGTCCATTTCCAGAGCTTTCTTGTTCTTCGAAGACAGCGAGTGTTCCGAGTTGAGGTCGTGCACCGAAGACCCGATGCTGGAGGTGCACTCGTCCCGATGCTCTATTATGGGCTCCAATTCGTGAATCATGGGCCTGCGACCCAGTTCTATGTCGACTGGGGGCGTCACATGCGCCTGGGACATCGCAGGCACGGGGATGGCCGCGCTGGGGGTGTTCGGATCGGGGGCGGTCACCCCGTGTTCCTCAATCTTCGACAGGGAACCCGCAGGCTGCAGCACGGGCTCATTATACTGTAACGTCGATTCGGGTGAGACGTTACTTTCATGCTCCGTCTCGACCTTTAGAGTTTTCTCCAAATTGTCCATTTCACTGTTTGAGGAAATATCCTTCCGTGTTTGAGTTTCCTGCTTGTCATTGGTGCATTCCTGGTATGATGATTTCAGGTAGTTGAAATTGGGAATGGAGGGATTGACTAGAGGAGACGACGAGGACACGCAAGCGTAGAGTGAAGGAATGGTTGATTCCTGTAACTGCGGGAAACTTCCGACATAGTTTAGGGATGTGCTGGGAGGGTTGGACTGTGTGTCCTGTTCCAGGGGTTTCTTTTTTTCCGACAACTTGGACATCCCGAATCGGGGTGCTTCGGTGGGGGACAAAATCGTGATTAGACTTTCCGGACACAACTCGGAACTGTACGGTTTTTGCTTGGAATCTTTTTCCGAGTGGGATCTGTCTTCGCTGAAGGAGAATTTCTGGTGAAGTTCTGATACCTGAGGAAATTTCATGGCCGACAAGAAAGCCGGGGAGTTAACTGGAGCGAAAACGTGATACACTGGAGAGTTATTCTGAACGACTATTCTCGCCAGAGAGTCTTTCCTACCGAAGTAATCCGTCATGAAGATTTGATTGGGCGATATTTCTTTTCTGAAAAATAATTAATACCGTTATTCTATTGAAGAAGGAGATAAATTTATTGACTGGAATACCTTTCAAAGTTGGGAGGAACAGAACTGTGCGGTATCTTTGATTCTTTTTTGTGACCGGTTTCTGGGAAATTTGAGGGTTCCAGCTCAGCAGTATCACCGGTTTCCCGCGAGAACTCGTTTTTCAAGGCGTTTGTGAATATCGAAGAGCGGCTTATGTCGACAGTGGGCGTCGCCACTGGTTTCTGGTCGCACGCCTCGGCCGCATAGGCCGTCGAATTGGGAATATCCAGGTCGGACATGGTGAAGACTTCCAGCTGGAAATCGTTGTAGGGGACGCTTTCCCTCATGAATGACGATCTGCTGGGAGCCATTGAGTGTGAGACTGAACTTATTCTTGAGGTGCTTCGGTTACCGCGACGGCTTCTTAACGACGCCGAACTTCCCAGCTGATTCACCTGGTGGAAAACAATAGACAAATCAGTGAAGCTCAGAGTGAAAAAGAAGAGGTTTTCGGAGGGATTACCTCTTCTTTCGAACTGCGTTTGTGATGAAATATTTTGCTCAGAAGATTCAGCACTGAACTCCTCCCTTTACTCGACAAACTGGATTGTTCCGACGCTGATGTTGTGCCGTTGCTGGGTGTTCTCGACCTCCTTTTGATCTTCATCGGATGTGTTTCACCTCTTTGAACGCTCGGATGCTCCACTTGTATCTAAAATCAAATTTTAAAAAAAATACAACGCCGGTCTACAATTGGGTAAAATCTTTTTTTTAGAGCGCACATCCATAACTTCTCCGCTGTCCGATTCCGATTCTTCGGTCAGTCTGTCCTCGACTAATGAATCCAAAGGCATAAATTCTGCTTTGTGAGACGGGACTTCCACTTCCTCTGCAGAATGTTGAGGCGGTCCTGTTTGATACTGTTTCGCGGCGGCTGTGTAGGGAAGTTCGACGGGGAACACTTCATCCCAGTATTGATCTTTTAACATCTCGGGATGTTCTTGATGCATTTCATCTACAATGACGTACGATATCTGCCGAATTTTATAATTTTTATTACAAACATCGTTTGGGAATTTGTGGATTTTTAAAAGGTCTCTCACCTGTAGATTCCTATCTAACAGCCAATTCAACTCGAAATCGTCATCATCCTCCCCGAATGGATTCACCAATGATTCGGCGACTTTCAACCATCCCATGTAAAAGAAAAACTGAAATTGTTTAGTTTTAATTATCGCGTAGTTATAATTATCGTGTAATTTAAGTGTCACCCACCTGCAGAAAAGTAAAAACCGGCAGGAACAAATCGATCTGATGCTTCGGGTAACCTTTGCTCGGGTCCAAATACTGATTACCCATCAGTGTGGACAGAAAGAACACATATACGGCCAACGTCACCACCTGCAACCACCCACCTGGTGACAAAGTCAGCTAATACAGTAGCGCTCAAAAGTATTTTGACAATACTAAATTTAATAGTTTCTTATTTAAATATTTTACTATAAGATTTTATTACGTTGTAATATTTAGTTAACAATACTATTAATAATATACAAAACATAACATTCTTTTTAGTCTTCTGCTTTTACTTTAATACTCTTACTTAGTTTTATTATTATTATAAACTCTTTGTTTCTTCTGTTATTTAATTATCAATTAAATTAATTAAAAATTAATGAAAATAAATTAAATAATAAATAATAATAAAAGAGTTCAGAGAAACAGTAAAGAGGAAAACAGGGAAAAAGTGGACCACAGAGCGAAAAGAAGAACATAGTAAAAGAAAGAAGGAATATTGGGCAAAGAGGAAGGCGGAGACGAAAGAGAAGAAAGAGAAAAAAAAGAAGAAAGGCTGTTGAAATGATAGTAGTCCATAGATAGGCCGAAACCAAAAAAAAAATAAAATAATTAATAATTACTTAAAAATTTAATTAAATTAATATAAATGTGGGGACTGTTGTAAAGCATTACAATGAAATTTCACTTTGTAAGTAACTCTTACGGGTGGAAAACGATAAATTTTGTATTGTCAAAATACTTTTGAGCGCTACTGTGTCTAACTTGAAATTTTATCTCTGAGTCGTGAGTGCAGAAATTCGACGTTGGGTATCCTTCTGAACTCGAAAAACCTCACCTGAGTGTACACCAGTGGTATACTGATCCAATCATAATTCAACATCCCGCCACAGCCTCCTCTGAATATGTTCAGTTCGTCAATGAGGGTTTTCAGAGCGAAGTCGTCTTTCACTCGGTTTTCTTTTCTGGCTCTGGTGACGATGCCTCCAGCCCACACTAAGGGCATCCAATACCTTTACCAGAGGAAATACAACCATGAGTACAAACTGCCCGGACTTTCAACCCCTCAATCTGTTCTTACTTAGAGTGGTGAGTTTTATGCTCGAGATCTTCGAAAATCTTTTTCTCTCCGGGCAGCATCCAACCGGCTTCCACGACATGATCAAGCGTGGGAAATCTTTTCTTAACCCTCGGGCTGATCATTCTCAAGGTCAAAAGCAGGCTCAGGTTGACATACCTCATGATGGTTCTCCTCATCATTCTTCCACGTTCATCCTGTGTGGGGGGGAAATACGGGGAAAGAGTACAACGAGTGAGAAACCTTGGCAAATTATTTTACCTGTCCGTGAACCAAAGAGCTGACAAATAGTGCCAAATTATCCGGCCAAGGTAAGCACAGGTACTGATCCCACCATCTCTTAATAACCAAAGACACGTAGAAACCAAGGACGAATGAAACTGGGATTAAATCACCGTAAACTTGGCAGTGCAAGGACATTTTCTCAAAAAACCTAAACCGGTAGAAAAACACTAATTAGTCTGTAGTTTTAATTCCCTCAGTACAACAAATTAAGCTGTTTCGGGTGTCACAATACAAAATGGATAATTGGTATTAAAAAGTCAACTCACGTTCTTTGATCGCTATTTAGAAGAAATCTATACGTTCCGCTGAGACTAAAATATAAGATGGAATACACGACTAAATTCGGCCAAAGTAATTTATAAATGCTTCCTCGCCACCTGAAATCAGACTCGAGGTCACCCGACTGAATAAAAACGAATTTTGTGGAAAACATAAAACCGTCACCTGAATAAAAGTTTCCAAAAACACCCGAGTCCAGTACAAGTTGCTACTTCTCCGGTGTAAGTAACGGTCATGTCTGCTCAACACCAAAAAAGATACTTCATTTTCCCTCCCATCATTTATTTAATTCTCTTCGATTAACGTAACGGACGGCCGACCACGACGAATTTCTGATAACTGCACATGGGAGTATAACAAAACTCCTACGAAATCTGCAATAAAAACTATCTCAACTTCTTCCTCCAAACATTCATCAGAAACTGTTTTTGTAAACAAACCTTTTAAAGTGTATTTACGTTTTCCCGGATCGAATTAACCCAGACTTTTTTCATTTTTTAATTATTAAACCGTGAAAACTTGACTCACAAGTTGCCCGAAATAATTTTACTAACAAATATACAAAGTCAAATGAATAAGTTTACTAAAGTTAGCTGACATAAACCGTTACTTATGATCGCGGCCTCTCAGATAACTTTTCACAAACCGGAAACAGTTGTAACCGTTCATGTAACGTCCTTTGAAATTGTCATCAAAACTTCGACAGGTTACATACACGGCGTAAACCGAATTTTGAAAACAATTATAAAACTTATACAAATACAAAACGAATGAAAGTGAAATGAATGAAATGATGAAGGAATACATTCATGAACTCTCCAAAATATTATATAAATGGTCTATTGGCTAAGTTTAAAATGCTAACACAATTTTCACATTTAGGAAAAGTGATAAGTTACTATAACTAAATTATTTGAGAGAACTATAACCGCCCTTTTGAGGCCGCTATTGCAATTATCTAAACAAAATTACTGATGAAAAATTATACTTATAAATAACAACCAATCCTAATTAAATGGACATTCAAGATCTGAATCATTTTTTGTCGATTTTAAAAATACTTTTATTTTTTTTCATATATAAAAGAATCGTCGAGAATGCGAATGGGGAGAAATACCACTTTCAAAATCTCTTTTTAAAATGAACAAAAGCTGTCTGAAATTTTCCCAGAAGCGATTCCAGATGAAATACAGTCGGTGTGAGCGACTTTTTCTTTGGAATGCCACATAAGGTTAAGCAACCCATAGAAAACCTTTCCTTGAAATTGGAATTATTTTTTCCAATTTTGATTGCACAATTAAAACACCAGTTTTAATTAATGTCTGAATGCACAAAACCTTTATTCCGACCCATGCGTTGCAACTCGATCGAAAAAGATCCGAATTCAAAAGCGGTTCCCTAAAAATAATACATAACACATACAGTTCTTTGACGATTCTATTATTGCAAAAGGCAACCATTTACGTACTGAAAAAAGTGCTGATCAAATGAAGTGCGAATGAAAATTTTAAATGCAAGGGTCAGTTTTTTGAAATGCAAAAATCAGAGATTTTGAAAGAGTGCATACTTAACCGCTCATACGAAAAACAAATTTGGAATGTTCCCAACGACATTATTTATCGAATCGAGGATATTATCAATAAAAATTCAAAACCGATTTCGATGGGTAAGTATGCGTAATCCCAAAAATGATTCCCAATCTTGGACGATAAATTGCACTTAAATTGCTTTCAATTGTTAGTTATTTTTTTTTCGTAACAATACAGTACAAATTGTGAATAAAACTGTCATGTAAATAAACCGACCACATTCAGATTTTGTTTAAGAAAACCTCCCTCGACGATGAATTTTTTCATCGATACACATTTTCACTTATCACAACGAAACGTCTTTCAAAACACATCCTAAACGAGTGCATTCCTCTAAAATCCGAACATTTATAATGATAAGAAAATTAAAATAAGAATGGCACACAATATTCCAACTGTTTCTCCAATGCGCTCACAAACGGTTATTCCCTATGACCGGTGTTTTGCCTTCGCACGAGTTACCATAAAAGTTCTCAAACACAACATGAAGATATCATAAATATTAAAAAAAAAAAAAAATCCGATCATAACTCTTCCGATATAAATAAATAGCATTAATACTAGAAATCCGTGCGGAATACAAAAACCGGAAATCGCATTACAAATCGCTGAATCAGCTCATCCGAAACATTTGCGATTCGCCACTTTGTGAATTTCTGAGTCTGTGGAGGTATTCAACGGACAATTTTGACTTTTCGTAAGCGAAGACGAATTGTGTGACTTTTTCGATTTGATCAGTCTTTATATGAAAGAAATAAATGCGAGCATTTATATAAAAAATAAAATAAATAACCTCCGATTCGACTCAAAAAAGTAAAGTGGTCGCCCGGTGTTAACATCGAATCTTCCTACACTTACGCGATATACTCTCTCCGCAGCGAATTTATAAATAAATGAAGAATATATATTTTTTTTTAATTATCCAATACAACTCGAGAAATAAGATCTTATAAATAAATTCCAAACTTCGCTCGATATTGTTTTTCTTTTCACCGGAATCTCAATAGAGACTCTCACATTTGTTCTTTTTATGAGTGACGCAGTTAAAACGAGTAAGTCTTCATTTAACACATAGAGAATACCTTCGTAAAATATTCACACACACTTTAATCGAATCTAATTTCCTCGTAATTAAATTGTGCATAATTGTTAATTACAATAATTAATCGAAATGATGTATTCGTAATCGGGTGTTTTTAACGCTGGAAATGCAAATACTATGGATTTGAACGCGATAATAAAATGGAAGTCAGTTTTAAAGTGCGGGAAATGAAGACTCGTTCCTAAAAATCTACATCGTTTCATCATCGTAAAACCCATTCATGACCGAACCTTCAAAGCTTCAATGCAAAAATAACGATACAATGGTAATAAGGCTACTAAACCCTTCGTGCAGTTTTTTTTTTTAAATCTAAAGCTTTGAACAAATTTTGGGAATCAGATCTTGTCGCACAAACGATTATTATACAGATTGGTTGCCTTTCGATTATATTAAACAGTAGAGATAAATAATAATAAAAAAAATTTGGAAACCTGGAGGATTTTAACCTACAGATGTTGATATTAAAATATTAAAAAATGACAAATTGAGCTGTTACGGAGACTTCTTCGGTATTCGGTTGACGGGTGACGACTTCGGATTGGTTCATTTAGAGTATTTGAAAGTATTCGAAACAGTCTCACCGTTTACACCGACGAAGTCATGCAAGAGCTCAATCAACAAAAGACTTAACAATAGGTCTACCGAGGGAAAACCATTATCGACAAAAATTTCCCTGAAGTTTTCCAATATAATTTCCTCCGTTGAACACACGTATTGTGAACTTTCCGTCGGTGGTCCCAATGTTAATCGTCTAAAATTTAAATTGGTGGATATATAAATAGTATTCATAAAAAGACCAATGAAAGTAATCAACGCGGATATCCTCCTCAGTTCTAATTAATAAAAAAAAAAATTAGGGCTGCGAAGTCTTCAGATAAATAAAAAGCACCAAAACCGCAACGATCCAATGACAGTTTCTCAGATAATAATTACTCAACAAACCCCAAAATTTTTCCGGTATTAACCGAAATACAAACATCCCTTAATCCAACTGTTGAAAAGACACTGTCAATGGATTCCCTGATTCCGTGTAATTAAATTAAACATCACTTCGGCCATTTTTGGCCATCCGGAAAAGGCAGTTCAAACATTGCAATAATATACAATTTACCTGCAAGATGACAATTGCTAAAAAGGCTATTTTGGTTTTTTTTTCTTTTTCAATCTTTACCTGAAAATCATTCTTCGACAGCCTTTAATCGGAGGCTTATTTTAAATCAAATAAGCGAAAAAACCCAACTCGTTTTAACCCTTAAATTCAGACTTTCATTTTTTTTTTCTAATAACTCTCTGATAATGATGAAAATGACGGTGATGATGACGATGATTATTATGCTTATCATTATTATTTTATTAATAATTATTATTAATATTATTAATATTAATGTATAAAATTGCTACAATATTTAAGTTGTAACTCAAAAGATCACTGTAAAACTCAACTTACAAAAATGATCAGTCTCACTACAAAGGACAAAAAAATATGCTTAGTTTGTACAATTTCTCAAATAATACATCAGACGGTCAATTTGAGGAGCGAAAATTTGTTCAAACGGACACCGCTTAAATAATAATAATAATAATAATAATAATAATAATAATAAAAACTTGACTCATCCGAAAATATTTAACTTAAAATTAAATTTTTTTTTTTTTCAACTCAAAATAATATTAATTTATAACATGTATATTTTCTTTTTTTTCTTAATCTTGTTATATTTTGTTTACTCTTTTCAAGTATATTTGTCACCTTTCTCTAACGCAATTTTTCTAATACTTTCATTACAAAAATTGGTACTCCCATTTTTCAGTCATAAATATATATATATATATATTTTTTATTTCTTTGTATACGTTTCATATAAACGACCGTAGTACAATATGAAAAGTGGCAGATTTCATATCTAAACCTAAGAGTATTTGAGGAATTGATCTTGAACATTTCAAAAAAAAAAAAAAAAAATTGCATTACTTAATGAAATTTAAGATTTTCCCCTTTGATTTGATTTAAAGTGGAGGTTTTTTTGTTTGACCCTTCTCCTTTGAAAGAAATTTAAAACTATGAAATTACTGTGAAGATGAAACACACCGAAAAAAAAAAAATCCAAACCTATCGCACATTTTTTTGAGCAACCCTCTTTCTGTCCAAATTTTGCTTTTTTTTTTCTTCTCTTTCTTCTTTCATAAATAAGGAATCTGTTACTGATTTAACGTCTCGTACGGACTAGAAAATTGATAACTTATAATTTTATCTCAGTTGGAAAATGAAATTTAAATTTTTTTTAAAAATGGATTTCCCCGGTTCCAAAAAAAATTGACGCTCGTTTAAATTTCCCGCTTTTTTTCTCCGGTCAAAGAATTCGGAAATGGGCTCATCTGAATAGGTGCAAAATACATCGAAGAAAATCAAAAAAAAACGAGAAATGCAAACCCAATGTACAATTTTTTTCGCGTTTGGTTTTTCGAAAAATGACTTCGTACAAAAAAGTATTTTAAGTTGGGATTCCTTTGAGAATATTTGAGTGACAGAAATGATTTTTATGGCGTTTTTATGTCGATCGGACTATTGCAGTAATCAGCAATCAGAAAATAAAATCCAGTTTTCATACGAAGTCACTTCACCGAAAGGGAAACGATTTGTCGGATGTTAACATTCTTTTTCGTTATTAACCAGAAAAATTAAAATCGCAAAAAAAAAAAAAATGAAACAAGAGGACGACCCGTAAAACAAAATGGGAATATTCCTTAAATCGGTAACAACTTTTCATTAATACACAAGAGCTACAGTCGAGCAGACAATGAGAAAAACAATGACAGTTAATCCCGTTTCCGTACAATGTTCATGAAAACGCAAATTTAAGGGAAAAATCACTACAATCTGAATGAAGAAATAAAATGTGGATTAAAAAAAAATTGCCAAAAACAAAACATAAAGCGCCATGAGATCGTTTGATCGAAACAATTATTGAAATGATTCAGAAAAACAAAATACAATTGCACTGATTCAGCAAACCGTTGGGAGTCACCGGGCATTTAAAATGTTTTCAGTCTTGTAAGAAGAAAGCATTTCGTTTCGAATATAAATTGATATTATCCCAGATATGGAATCATTTGCAAATTTAAATCCGATAAGTATGACAAAATCTGTCGACCGGTTGCCATGACGACGATAATTTTTCCAAAGTGAACAATAATTTGTTATTGTTATTGCATTGACGGTGATGGCGACGACACTATCAATAAACTTTTGAAGCGTTATTGGTCCATAACTGCAACTGACCCTACCGACTCTTTTGAAGAAAAAAGACAAGGGATTTAGACAATCCATTGTATCTTTTCTCTACCCCTTCAAATACAGACGCATAAATTCACTTATAATACATAACAACCACGAACTATTCAGCTCAGAGAATACAGAAAATATGCCACAACGACTCCCAACTGTTCCCGATTAATCAGTACAAGCGGGTAAAAAATCCCACTGTTTTTCTGAATATTCCTACAAACTAATCAGTCACATGGCGTTACATGAGAAACTGATCGTTTTTAACATTTGAAATGTTATTGGGCTCAAAATGGCAGCTGTTATGATTTACATTAGATCTGATATAATTTCTAAAACGGGGGGAGGAAAAAAGAGAATATTCCGTGAATGTTCGGCTTTTGAGTTCCCCGAGAGAGTGAAAGAATGGAGAGAGAGAAAGGGAGAAAGATAAGGAGAGAAGGATAAGAGAGAGGCGGATAAAAATGAGAGGAAAAAAAAAGGGAAGTTTCTAGCCTGGAATTAATTGTTAATTAATTTGTGCTAAATTGTTATGCGGCTGACTTAAAAAAAGTGGCAGTGGTTTCCCAGTCCCGAGGACCGGTTTGCACATCACAGAGTCAGGAGGGTTGTCGACGGTGTTCGTTTTGCTGGGTGCTCCGGGGTTTGACGAGTCATCGTATCCAGAATCCGACGAGGAATCGCTGTATACTTTGTCTTTTTTAGTCTGTCTTGATTCAAAGTCCATATGCTGAGCAAGTGTTAGGGAAGCTTGGCGTTGAGATTTCGAGTCTCGACAGCCTTGGCAGGGTTTGAGAAGTCGAGGATCTACCATAACCATACCATGAGGTCCGGTGAAGATTGTTCCACAGCATACTTTTTTCCTAAAAAGACAAAAAGAAAATACTTATACAACAGAAATCTCGAGAGTGGGGGGCTTAAATAATCACACATACTTTTTCCAAAAATCCAAATCAACAAACCCACTAGACACGGGGGAATGAGAGCGTCTATGCTTTTCGTCCCTTAAATGCAACGGGCTTTTGGGCCTTTTTCTAGAAGCCTTGGGAATACACTCTTCGCTCGGAGCCGGACTACAGGGACGACTGGACGAGTTAACGCTTAGCCCGCTGAGATCAGAACTTAATTCATCACTAGGCGCCGGTGAGATTTCCCTAACCTCGGCTTTTAGCTTCGGTTTTTTCTTGTTTTTGTTTTTTGCCTTGAATTTCGCCAGGGATTTCGTCCCGGGGCCGGCTCTCGCGTCCACGACGTGTCTCCAGTTCCTGTCGCTTCCGTCCGGCAATTTCTTCCATCTCTTCACGAGCAAAACGCACGCGTTGCATATTTCGCCCGTCCGCCTTTCCCCCAACTGGAAACATTCCATCAGATCCTCCTCGTACTTTCTGCTGTCTGTGAACCTGCTGCTGCTGGATTTCGCCTTGCAAATACAGCAACCGGTGGTTGACCTGTAAACCTTGGGCTTGTGAAAACTGAACATGCCTCCTTTGTTTTCGAATCACTCAGAAACCTGGACAAAAAAAAGTAAAAATCTATATCAAAAAAAATCCTTGCATCAATGAATTGTGCACTCTTATTACTCGCATTGTTGCGGTTGTAAGGACGTATCGATTTCACTCTCCCATCCTTTCTTAGATCGACAACACAACATTTACGCGTGTCCATGTTAAACGGTTCGTCAATTAGTGATCCCTCTTCCACTATCCCTTCCATTGCAAAATAAGGAAGTCGAACATCACCACGCGTTGTTTTATTGTCGAATGTAAACAAAGATTAAAACGCATAACGCGATTTGAAAGATATGAAAACCGTTTACAATTTAAATACAGATCTCTCTGTATGTGTGATCTTGATTTATCCACACATTAACCGACACTAATGAGTGAATCCACCGAGCCTGACCACTTTTACATTGTTTACAAAAGCAGCCTGAAGACCTAAATCGAACTAAATGCTTACATTTCCGATTGAACTGTTCCACTTACTACAAAATCAACGTATACAAACGAAAGAGAGAGAGAGAGACAACCAGCCGGTATCCCGGTACCACATTTATACAAAAAAGAAAAAGAAAAAAAAAAGAAAACAGATAAAAGGTGCAAGGTTGCCACGCTCCACGAGGAGCACGAAGGTAATGACCCTTCAAGCTAATGACCGTCCTTGAAAAAATGAATCTTAAATATAAAAAGTTTTCGTTAACAAAATAACGCATGCGTCACGCACATGCTCCAGCATCGCTACGTATCTCACGGTCTGATACGTTTCGACCGTTTACGTTTCCGTATTTTTTTTTTCTTTTTTTTTTTTTGTAAAGTGGGTGATCAATAAACGCCAAAATGACTGTGTGTATTTTCGGCTTTTCTATGGACTAAATTTTAAAACTTATTAAAAAACGAGTATAATTTTTCGATGGACTGACTTACGGTGCACTTTTTTTAAAGACAATGTCTTATTAGTTTTTTGAATGAAAAAGTATTAGTGACCACGTTCACGTCGAGAATTTAACAATAGACTCGTGTGATTGAACACAAAGGGGAGATAGTGAAAACTGACCCTCGACCGAAACAGCCCCCCGTTCTGAGGAAGATACAATTCCAGAAAATACTTCCAATGTAATTTTGCATGAAATACAATCGGGCGATGCTCCTGGAGCCGCGGCGGGATAAATACAATTCAGTATATGCACCTTATTAATGAATATCTATAGCAACCAAGCTGTTTACCGAATTATTTTTAACAATCAGCTGTTTGGCCGCCGTGGGAAAAATAAAATAATATCCCGAACGCGTTGAAAAAAAACCGGCGAAATGCTCTTCTTAAAATCCCACGTGATCATAACCTTCCACTTATGATTAGCTTACGGGGGTGCGTCGTCGGGGGGCGCCCCACTCAGAAGCTGTCTACGTGCAAAATTGAAGCAAGCACAGGCGGCCGTATTTCCGCGCCTAGATCATCGCTAAACAATTTTCACTTAAATATATATATGGCCATTTTAAGGTGTTTTTATATTGGGAAGCACATATATGCTTGACAAGCATAGGTTCACTCGCTTGCATGAGAGCTTACCACCGACTGTAATCAATTCTGGTCTTCAATGATACAAGAAAATGCCAAAAGCGAACTTTTGCAAAACCAAAATGATGAGACACTGGTCATTCACACAAATGATTCATCTTGCAAACAGTTGAACTTAGGCCATTTTGATTTTACTCTGATATACAGCTATGGTTTTTCTTTGCTCAAAGCACCCCCATCAAGGTCGTTTCGTTTATAAAACCACAAAACCTCTGCATCGCAGTAAAATAAATACACAATTATTCCAAACATAATTGTAGTTTTCAATAAATATTTCCTTTATTATCTGCCATTGTATTTATTCAATTAATAACAACTTTCTCCCTTTTGGATGATTATTTAACACGAAATTACCGATTTAAAAAGGGATTAAGATGTTTGAATAAGATACCCCATTCTTTAAATCGGACTGACTTAAATAAAAATCTCATCAAATTTTTATGTAATGAACAACTTTGAATTAAAAGCAATGGAAATTTCATAAAAGGGTATTTAAATTATGATTTTTTTTTTATTGATATGTTAAATCACTGTCTGCTTTAGATTTAAAAAGATATCCTTTTCTCTTTTCAATTTCAGTTTTTTATTTCCCCTTTCACTTTGTCATTTTATTAATGTTTTCACTTTATTAATGTAAGTTTTAAAATTATAACTATGTTTTCAATTAGGAAGTTGAAGATAATCACTTATACATAAAGTAAAAAAATTTATGCATCCAAAAGTCAAACTGAAGGATATAAATAATGCATATATATAAAATAAGAACAGGAAAAACTCAAATCCTTTTCATTAGAAAACCTCAGTTTATCATTAATCAATCACACTGTCATTAATTTTTATTAAGATTTATAAAAGAACCTATACTTTTTATATTTTTAGATTTTAAATAAAGCAATACAGCTTAGAGAACTTTGTAATTACAATTCAAATTTTGAGCTTAAAATTAAAAGATTAATTAATTTCCCACAAGTTTTTACATGAGCAAACACACCAGCAAAGGTTTCCTTTTAATATTAAACACTAAATCAATGTGACATCTCTTTAATTAAATATAAATTTCAAAAACTTATCAACTCATCCTCATTTATCCTAACTATAGTATATTTTTGCATACTATACTAAGAAAATTAAGTATAATGGAAAAGAAAATCAAATCCAATGATTGAATACTTATTAGATATTTAAAATAATTAAAAAATTAATTTAATTTCCCTCTTTGCCCTATTACAGCTTCCAGAAAGAGAAAATTACAAAATGCATTATCACTACTCAGGCCTAATTACTCCAAAAAAAAAAATAATCTAATCAGGACTAACGACAAATAATTTCATATATAAAAATCCAGAGGGGTAATAGTATTCGAAGATAATTTCAATAAATTACGGGAATTAAACGCGTAATTTTTAATAAAAATAAAAAGTACAAAGAAAAAAAAAAAGAAATGGGATTCCATTTCATTCCCTTGCTGTATGTAATGCGGTGTGAAAATTACTTTTTTATTTCTAAAAATTCACATTCGATCATGAGTATTTACATAAAGATCGAAATATTATCGAGTTTTAAAACTTTTTACCAGTTTTCAATATTCAATTAATAAAATTTCTATAGAGTATCAAATGTCTGCTCAGCTGGAATGAAACTAGAAATCGGACGCGACTTTACTTCCGCTTTAACTTACATTTATATCACTGTTTTAACAGAATGTCATCACTGCAAATTACTCTCGACCGTAAAATGCAACACTATCATTGAAAATCCATCAGCATCATTGTAAATAACAGTGTTAGTAGATTTAATAAACGAGCTGCCCTGGCGTTCTACGAAAAGCTTCTCCAAGACGCCATGACAGCATTACAAACGGATGGCATTCTATTTTCATAACAGATTTCAATGGTTTTGCAAACGAGATCACTTGTCATGTTAATCGAACTAAATCGTAATGCAGCTTTCCCATATACTTCGGCAAAGTCAGCAACGAATTCATTCAATTTAAAATAAATATATGAGTAAAAACAAGCTTACCTTACAATCGAACTACTGCCCGCTCCACTTCTGAAAAAAACAACTGCGCATGTCAATTACATATTCGTTCAGTAACTTCAAAGCTTTGGTTTTCTCGCCGCGATATTTCCCTAATAATAAAATTATAACGCACGCTTATGACTTAAAATATTTTTATTTACGAATCAAAAATCCTGCAACAACTACAGATAATTATTATTCATTTTCAGAAGTGATACCGCTCAAAAAATTTTATTTTAAAGTCACTGAATTGACTAATTTCAATTCCATGAAATGTAAATAAATAGAAAAAATAATAAGTTTGACAATTTGATAAAAAAGTGTCAGTGACATTAATATGCGTCAAATATCATGTCAAAAGCTTTGTTAAAGTATGAAAAACTAATTGTAATATTTTTACGTGCCACAAATTTGTCTTAATATAGTTATTTCAACATAAAATAACAAATGTTTATTGAATATTAACTCGATCCGCTAACTCCATTCCGGTTATCTTGACTGACACATCCATTTACTGAAAATTTGATAATATTTTTTTGCCATAGATGTCAGACTATTTTGTGTAGAACAAAGAATAAAAATAATGAATTCTAATTTTATTCAATTTAGAATTATCAATAATAAACTACTCAAAGTATAGTAATTATTCTCATAATAAATTTACAGTAATGTTTGAGAAAGTTTAAATCCAAAAAACATTATATCCTCGCATTTGTCCGGACTTGGATGCTTCAGCTCTGTTCAAAATTTTTAGGCCTTATGAAACAAAGTTCCGCATAAGGGTATATTTTTAGTTTTGCGAAAGAAATTCAAATTTGAATATTTAGATTAAATGTTTTTGCTGGGAATTACTTTGGTAAAATTTATTGCGCAAGTTTATTTCGGTGCAACGAAGGAATAATATAGTGGAATTATAGTCAAGCTAATTCTTAGTATTATTTCAGTTAAACTGAATTAATCGGAATAGCACTTAGGAAAAGGATTCATAGAGAAATATTAAAATCTTTTAAACGCTGAGCGATTTAAATGAGAATTCAACGCATCCCGAATACAAAGTTAAAAAAGCAGTAAATGAAGTTTTATGTTGGCAAAACTGATTTTCCTTTGTGAAGCAAAATTTAAAAACAGCTGATTGACTAAATATGAATATCAGAATTTCATAAATATTCAGTCATTTTTTCTGTCGCATTTCAGTGCCATTATTAACGTAATTAACAATATTTAATTAAGCAATGGCACACAGCTTAGAAGAAGGAGGATCAGCGACTTATAATTTTAAAGTTGTTTTGTTAGGGGAAGGTTGTGTTGGAAAAACATCTGTAGTATTGCGTTATGTCGAGGATAAGTTTAATTCTGAACATATTACAACCCTGCAAGTAAGTCGAGCTTATAAAAGTTACAGCAGTAATTAAATATGCACTAAACTCAGCATTAATTATTTCAAAATTAAATTCTTAGAAATTTTTTGAAATGTAATTCTTATCATCAATAGCATTCCTCTCTTTTAAGTGTGAGATTAGAATATTACATTGAGTTAAATTGGTTGAAAGAATTACACAATAAAAATACGGAGGCGTCACTTTTAGATAATTAATTTGAATATAAACCATTTTTGTCCCGTAATATTACAGTAAATCATTTGACCTTTTGCAAGTTTGTTATTTGAAACCAATTTTATTTTCAGGCTTCTTTTGTTAAGAAAAAAATCAATATATCAGGTAAAGCAGTGAATCTAGCAATTTGGGACACAGCAGGACAAGAAAAATTTCATGCTTTGGGACCTATTTATTACAGAATGTCTAATGGTGCAATATTAGTGTATGATATAACAGATGAAGATTCATTTAATAAAGTCAAAAACTGGGTGAAAGAACTAAAAAGGATGTTGGGTGGTGATATTTGTCTTACAATTGCAGGGAATAAAATTGATTTAGATAAGGATAGAAATGTTCCTGTCGAGGTTGCAGACGAGTAAGTGATTACTATGGAGTTTAATCATTTTTTTAATGTTTATTGATGAATGATATTAAAAAAAATTATTTATTATGTTTAATAAAATAACATTTAATGATTTAATGATTACTGATTGTTAATTGGTTAATTAAAATGGTATCTGAATGACAATGGTCAAAAATTGAATGTGCTTACATTAAAAGCGGCCATTTTTGTGTTATAACTTTTTCGAGTTACACCCTGTGACTCTAAAAATATGGAAGACAGAGATCAAGATGACATTTTATGATTTTCAGGTATGCATCTTCAGTTGGAGCCAAACATTTCCAAACATCAGCAAAGCTGAACAAAAACATAGACGAATTATTTTTAGAATTGACCCAGAGAATGATTTCTAGGCAAGACCAGTTAGACTCCCAGAAATCAGGCAAGGGAGGGAAAACAGGAAGCATGAAGAGGAATGTGGTGGTTGTAGATGATGAACAACCTGATGGAAGTCAAAGAAAACAAGGCTGTTGTGCAAGTTCATAGGATTGCTTTGAATTTCCAGAGACTGCATTTTCACTTCTGTGCATGGCTTAAACATGGCCATTTTCAGTTTGTTTCATGAGAAAAGCCCTAGTTCAGCCATTACTGTATGATCTTTCAGAAATAATAGAGTTAACCAATTATAATAATATTTTTGATATTTAACCTATTTTATAGTATAACAATAATTTTTGTAAAATATATTTAAGAAAATTTAATTTTTATTTCTTTGGATTTATTGTTAGGTTGACCCATCATTCCTATGTCTTCTGCTGGTTTTTTGTCTTTGAATCACAAATTAATTATTTTAAAAGTACAACACAATAGTAGTTATAGTAGTTAAAATAATATTACTGTTGGATGTGAAAGAACTCTAATCATAATTTTACTCACTGCAGGAGAAAATTTTTTAGAATCCAATTGGAAGCTTTTAGTGGTTCATTGATAACTTTGAGGAAATGATCAGTGTGGCTTTGTATGCATTTTAAAGTTCTCCTTGCAAAATATTTAATGGTGTGCAACTGAGTGGGTCATTGCATATATGTCCTTAGAGTTAAAAAACATTTTTGCTTTGGCGTCATATTGTTCAAACTCGTCGAAGTTTCGACAACAAAACTGCTGTCATAGTCAGGACTATTTAAAATTTAACTTTAGTATTTTAACTTGAATTTGAAATCAGTGATATCTTTAAATTGCTTATCTTATTGCCTTTCTTGTCATTTGACCCAAATAGTATTTGGATGTATCTCTCTCCTTCAAAATGTAGTCCCTCAATTAAAAAAAAGTGGGCTGCTGGTTGTCTGATTATTTTTTTCAGTGTAATTTTATTAATAATAAATGCTTTATATATTTATATATATTGTAAATGTAACGATTGAGTGGTTCTTGTTGAGATCTTTCCCCATTATTAATTAGCTTGAGGACTCAAAAACATTAATGACACCATCTTATGATGACAAAAAGACTGGAAAATACTTTGAGAGCCACTACACCGCAGCTAATGTCTCCATTTTAACGAATTTTTTCTCATCTGTTATATACAATTATAAAATCCAGTATGTAGTCGTTATACACTTGAAATACCATGTAATCTTAAGAGCTTAGAGCATCTGAATCAGCACTCGTTGACCGTTTTAAAAAGGCTTGCCGAGTATAAAGTATTCTATACTAAAGGATAAAACTCATACGGGGCGAAAGTTCAGTTGTTCATTATATTATTTGTCTATTATGTAAATAAAAAAGTAAATATATGAATTGTTATATATTTTGAGAGTTTGCTTCATTTAATGGTCAGACTGCTCTTCTTCGATTTTAACCCTTTGCACACGAGCGGCGATGCTTTCAAACTTTAAATTGACTCTGTGGTCTTTTGTAAGTGGAGTTTTTTATTTATAATATGCAATAATGATAATATGTATTTTTGACTTATATACAGATTTATCAAATTACAGAAATCAAAATTTACAATTATGCTGGTTTCCCAATCTAAAGTTTGCTTAGTATTTTCGTGTATTCTTCTCCATTTTTGCTTCTTCCCAATCTTCTGATTATCTTTTTTCTTCTCTTTCCCTTTATTTTCTCTTTTATACTCTTTATATTCACCTCTTTTCCATTTCTCTTATTACACTATTACTATTTTTGTTTCTTTGGAGCTCTTCTCTTCTTTTCCTTCTGTTTCCTGTATTTTCATGTAGTATTTCATCTACGTTTGTTTGCTTATAAATGTTTTTCAAGCATTCTAAAAGTGCCCAATTTGGCCGAAAAGCGAAAAGTCCTCGAGTGCAAAGGGTTAATTTAAAATGAAATAACTATAGACGAAAAATAATTATTTAACTTGAAAATATACTGTGCAACGGCCGTTTTTCGGGAGCACAAATATAAGAAAATATAGAAAGCATATTCAGAAATGAAAACGTTTAACCTCAAATGTTACGTATAGACTTTTTATAAACTTTAATGATATCAATTTTTCGGACCATATTAAATTTTTTAATAGGATTAACAGAAAGGATTTGAAATGTGGAAACTCTCACATTAAGAAATCATTCACATGGATTTTATTCATACCAACACAGATGGATAAAAAAAAACACAGCAATCATTTACCATTACCTGGAAGACTTCTTTACATAAAATTCTCCTGTCAAAAAATCAACTTCTGTCTGATCAGAGAAGAGACGGACAAAAAAATGAACTTTAAAATTTAAAAAAAAAAAAAATTTAATTTGGAGGTTTTCCGGAGTCAATAAAAAATCAGACTCCATAAAAACAAAAGGAAGAAAAATCATCGACAAAATGTTTTAATTCAAACCGATCAAGATACATTTGAACAAAAAAAATATACATTTAATCACAAATAGTATGTACAAAATATCACTACAAATGAAAAATAACAAATTCTTTTATTATTATTATTTCTTCGTTTGAAGTAAAAAAAAAATCATAACAAATTCAAAGTGTTTAAAATATTCAAATTGTCGCGAATCAAAAAAAAAAAAAAAATTAATAATCACCTCTCGGGGGGAAAGGGGTTCATATAAACATTTTATTACGATATCTGCATTTAAAAATCTGTCACCGTTGCTATGAAAAATTAAATAAATAAATTAATCAATAAATAATCACAAGTCACATCACGTATTTACGATAATAAAAATAATAACGGGAAAGTTTAAAATTTCACTAATGATAAAAAAAATCAGAGAGGTAAATAATGCAAACAATTGTTTCCCCTTCAAAACAGTGAAACCCACTCAAAACTTCATTACTGGAGAAACTGTACCTGAATTGTTTTTTTTTTTCGAAACGAAATCCTGCTGATTTACACTTTGAGCAATAGAAAAACCTTAATTCTTTCGGACCATCATTTTGTTACCGTTCCAGACGACGGCACTGCCATCTATCGGCAGTTTTAATACTTTTCTAACGGTTTTTTCCTGAATAATGTAGCAGCAACGATATGTTCGTTGGTAGTGTAAATTTATGAGAGTTTGCTACAGGAAACAGATGGACGATCGACAGCAAATAAACCGCAGCAAAATTTATATTACCAACGAACAACATTTCACCGTCCTCAATTCATTGCATACTAACAGAGACTGTCATGGCCACTCGTAAATGAAAGACAAAATTAATTAAAAGATCGTCTCCTTCGGTCCGTTCAAAGCTGTGCTGCGAAGAATGAGGAGACGTACATTTACGCTTCATTTCTATTTTTAAGAGAACTGTTCTTATTAAATGACAAAGGCGATTATTATTATTAAAAAATATTTATTAAAGTACAAAAGTACATTTACCTTTTTCCGCGCGCGTTCGTTTAATACTATTCAATGTGTTTTGGGGGGTGAAATTCTCCGACTTAATACTTATGAATGGAAGACAACAATTTATGTTCATAAATGGTGCAACGGTTTTAACAAATTAAGGTTTGGTGAAGGCGACCTGCCGGATTAATATATTTTTGTGTACATACACACATTTTTGATCTTCCCTTCCCTCTCCCTTTGAACAAATCGGTCCGTTCGCATTTTTCACCCCCGAAACTTCCCTTATTTCTAAAACGAAACCACACAAAAATTTCGTGTTTTCGAATGATTCCAACCTCAACAGAGGGTTGATAACAAAGCAGAGTGAGGGTGAGAAGTGCTCGTCAACCGATTTGTTACATCATAATTAAAAGTTAATTAAGAATCAACGCCAAATATATATTTCGACCAAGGCCTCTGATAATTATTAGAAACTCTCATTTCTTTTAATAACTTTAGCTTTTCGTTACTTCTTAATTGTTAACACTCAAAAGTGATTTCTATAATATTTTGACCGCAATAATCAGTCGTTCGTGCATTTCGTTCAATTTAATTTAATTTAAATCAGTGATGCCCAACCTACGGCCCGTGAAGGTGTTGCATGTGGCCCGTGCGTTATTTAATTTCTATGACATTTATTTTTTTACTTTTAAGTTATTAATTTCATTTTTATACGTTTTAACATTAAAAAACATTAAAACATTTTAGTATTAAAATTGTGTAAAAATTACAACACTATTTTTAACCGATAAAAAATGTGTATGATTCCCTCAGAAATTTGTAAATTATGTATTTTGGGTTGTATTTTGTAACAGTGTCTCAATGTAATTGTATAATTTGTGCGAAATAGGGAAAATATATTATTATATTATTATTATTATATATCTTTCTTACTTCGGCAAATAGGCTATTTTTATGTTGTGTAACACATTTTAGTATTAAAATTGTGTAAAAATTACAATACTATTTTTAACCGATAAAAAATGTGTATGATTCCCTCAGAAATTTGTAAATTATGTATTTTGGGTAATAGTGTCTCAATGTAATTGTATATTTTACCCCCTAATGTTTGTGCAAAATAGGGAAAATATATTATTATATTATTATTATTAAATTCTTTCTTATCTTTCGGAAAATAGACTATTTTTATGTTGTGGCCCGCGAAATTACACCAAACTCAAGTTTGGCCCTCATATTATGAAAAGTTTTCATCACTGATTTAAATAAATAATAATAAAATTGTGCAATAAATTTAAAAATGAGCGTTTTAAGCTATAATTACAACAAAAGGGTTGATAAACGATCGACTGAGAGTTCTGACAAAATACTATCTTCGTTGATCCTTACTTAACCTTGAAAAATATTTGGAGGGGGTGGTTTTTTTTTATTAAACGAACCCCCATGTGAATGCGCACACCCACACCAAACCCCACAACACTTCAATCCAAATGCCATTTACATAATACAAATCGAGAATGCGTTCAAAATTTTCTTTTTATAAGAGGCGGCAAGGTAAATCAGTCTTGATGGTGAAAACGAAGAATCTCATTCAATCGAATAATTAATTACAATTCTTCCTAAGCCATAAATTATGCTAAGCAGGATTTAAAATTAAAAGCCAGAATTATTAAAAATAATAATATTTTCAAATGATTCACAAGGAAAGCCATTTTCCTATTTATAATTTCTTTCAAAAAAAAAAAATCATACTCTGAAACTTGTTATACTCTATACTCTTTTTTAATTAATTACACAATTTATTATAACAGACTAGATATAATCCAAAAAAAATTCTTTTTTTAATTATAATTCACTTTCACTCGAGAAAATTTAAGAAACGTGATATGAACATGAATTTAAAATACTGCTTTTTTCAAAAAAAAAAAAAAAATTTAAATATTAAAGAGTAAAATTATTTTATAATATATATATTACTGGTTTTAAGTACTTTGCTGATGACATACAAAACGCAGTAGCTAAATAAATATAACCATTTTGAAAACTTTGGTTTCGTTATAAATTAAAAATTTACTTAAAGGCACAGGAAAAGTTTACGACGTCAAATTTTTAATAAATGGGGAGGAAACGGAGGGTTGACGGGAGGACGTGAGAGGGAGGGAGGAGGGGAGGGGAAAAGGTAATGGTTACCTTGGTCGAGCCTACGAATTGATCGCCCATGATTTGCTTAACCCGAATGTCAACTGAAAAGGCTCAAAGACTCAACGAGAGTGCGGGGAAAAGCCACTTAAGCAAACAAACAAACACACGGCTTTTTTTGCTCACTGACAGCAAACAGCAACGGGAACTTATCGGAAACTGATATTATACTGATACTGAAAAATTTACAAAAGGACTTGTGAGGCAAGGCATTTGAAAAAAACTAACTAAAAATTATTAAAAAAAAAAAAAAACTAAGGAAAGAAATGGCACGACAAACGCTACCCAAATTGTGTAAAGCTTTTTTTTTCGATTCGACAATGATTCTTCCTTTAGCAAAAATTAACCAAGGAAATTAATTCTCTTTAATAATTATTAAATTCAAACTGAGGTCGACCGACAAGGCTGTGCACCTTTAAGAAGTTGTAGCATCTTTGAGTAAAAAAATTTCCTCGGTCAGACAACCTCAAAATACTGAACGGAGGGGGGAGGGGCCTTACGAATACAAACAAACAAAACAAATTGCATCTATCCCAAAGTATCTTCTCTGCAAAAGATAGGGTCCGTCGTATGGAATGCATCTTCATTTTACAATAAAACGGAGGGGGGAAAGCCTTCTCGCAAGCGCAAATCCAATGCGAAAGTATTTGGACTGAGTGGGAAAATGATACAGTGGCTTGAGAAGATGGGAGTCACGACCAGAGTTTATGAGACAGCACGGAATAGAATTGACTATTGAGCCGAAGAAGCTCCAAATGATCAACCGGCGATTTTACACTCTCTGCGATAGTTTTTAGGCTTGTGAATATTAAAAAGCCTAATAATTGAGAGGGGGGAAAGGGGTGAGCATGAAGAGGAGACAGGAGGAAGACGTGCTGATGGTTGAAGATCGGGTAAGCTGTCCGCCGGTGGCAAGAACTGGCCTTTATCGTAAGCAGTTCAGTAATATCCAGCGACAACTGAACTCCTTTTGTCGACGCTAGTAAGAGCAAAAGGAACCGGAAGCACAAACCCATAAATCTGTGCTTCTGTAAGAACGAAGGAAGGACGGAGACGACAGAAATAAATTTCCGTACTCTGTCACGGGGTAAAGGTATTCGGATCAGTTTCCCCTTTTGCGGAAAGAAGGCGGAGTTTTTAAGCAGGCACTCGACGGGAAACTGATTTGGTGTTATACTGTCATCTGAATCGGTTTTCCCGGGCTGGGTAGTCGCTTTAGTTTCGAATCATCCGGCTGTCCAACTTCGGTTACGTGAACGAAGTCGAACTCGTACGGCAAGCATAACAGTTTATGGTAAATCATTTACTTAACTTACTAATGACTCGAATCAGTGCTCCGTTTTCATCTTTTAACCTTTGATTTTCCGCCCTTAAAGTTTCTAGTAACTGAAATGAAAAAATTTGTGAGTTAGTCACTCAAACAACATCTATTGTGTAAGCAAAATTTTTAGTTTTGATAAAAATTAGGAACCCTTCAGCTGAGCCACAACAAATTCCTGCATTTTAACCCCTTAAGCACATTTGACGAGTGAGACTCCTCATCTGAATTTGATAAGTAGGGGTTGGTTTTTTCGACACCCCCGATTATTTATATTCAAAAATATATTTATATCACCAATATAAGCATATTCCAAATAAAATGTATTACTCTTACATATTAATCCGTATAGCAATAAATTAAATCCGTTCCAAATGCATAAGTCTCCAAATAATTCCGTACTCAAGGGGTTAATTTACCAATGCGACTTTTCAATTTTAAAAAAACTATTAAAAATGAATTTTTATGTAAAAATCACGTATAACATCACAATAAAATAAGTTTTATAAATACACAAGCTGCGAGCCTTTGTTTAATATTTTTTAAACTTTATACAATTAAAAAATTATACTTTAGTTATACTTTAGAGTAACGGACATAAATTTTTGAACTTTAAAGAATTTCAAATTTAAATTTTCAGTTAATATACCGCATTCAAGCGTGCATGCAATTTGATGAATTGGCTTTTATTTATATAAAATAAGGCTAACTCCTTTAAGGACTCGTAAGTTGACCAATTATTTAGGCTTTTTGAATTTTATTTATTTTTTTTAAATATTTACCTGAGCACTAATTTAAAAAATAATAGCACAAATTTGAATTGTCAACCAAAACGAAAGTGTGTGCAAAATTTGAAAGAAATCGGTCCGAGGGAAACGGTCTTTGCAGACAGACATACAGACAGACAGACACGAAAACCAAGTTGAATAAAACCGTTTAATTATGCGAAATTTTCAAACTTTTATAATATACTCAGATTACTTAAGTATTAATCGTAAGTTTTTAAGTTTAATGATAACAGAATTCCTCCATCTTCCGGAAAAGAACTGTCCTGCTATAAATTATTACAATCGTATATATCTAACAGAATTACACCCGTCATTAATTTTTTTTCTTCCGAATTTCAAAAGAGGGACAACCAGCATTTATCAAACGGTACCCGCCGCCAAATTATTGTCTTCTTAAATGAGTCAAAAAAAATAACATTCCTAAGCCTTAATTCCGTAAAAGCTTTGGCGTCAGATGCCGTTCATAAATCTAAAATACCACGTCACAAAATTAAGCCAACAATTAAAAATCAAAAACACTTGGAGCTTCAAAACCACACAAGAACAAAAACTACACCCTTTTACAATTTTAATTGATTAAAGCAATTTATTAGATCATAAATTTTTTCCAATTTTTTTTTCTGTTTTTTTTTTGTCAAATCCATGCACGCTTTTACTTTATAGAAAAACCACAGATTTTCAATTAATTCTGGCATTCAAACATTTATTAAAATACGTGGGTGAGTGCGGCGGTAAGTATAATACAAACGGGCACGGCAAAAAGCGAGTTTTTCTCTGCTATTATTATTATTATTGAAAAGACAGAGGGACGGAGGGTGGAAATGAACAACGAAGACATGCCAGTAAAACGCTTTGTTACCTCACTTCTGTGCGGAGTTGGTCAATTTCGAAACGACACGTGTCAAAGCTCGGTTTTCGGCTTTCAAACGTTCGTTTTCGGCTTTGAGTTTTTGTAATTGCTGCAAAAATATGTATTCGTGCCGGTCAATTTTCGCTTACATAAAAAATCTGGGCCTTTACGAGACAGGGGGATGAACTGAAGAAGCAGAGCAAAGTCTGAGTTTCAATGAAAAAAATAAAAAAAACCCCCTCTGAAGGCTGCCTTTCAAACGTCCCTTATTTACTCCCTAATTATCCCAAATCCCTCTAACTTTTTCTTAAGCACTCCATTAAGGCTCTTCAGCAAAGTCCGACACTAAATTTCTCAATTCTAATTACCTTAAGCTCCTCTTCCATTTCGGATAATTTCCTTTCTAATGCTCGTCTTTCCCTTTTCTCTAATTCAGACAATGAAGATTTATCCATGTTTATGTGCTTTTCTATTTTATTCCTAGCGTCTGTAAGCTCGTCTTCAGTCTTTTTCAATTTATCTTTTAGCCTCTCGTTCTGTGCAAGGGATTCCTCGTAGAGTTTCTTATAATCGATTTCCCCGTTTTCGGTTGCTTCGGCGCTACGCATCTTCGCTGAATCGTCATTGAGTCCCGTTGAAGACACTGAACTGAGTCTGGAAGATCGTCCCGATTTATCATCGCTCTGAAATAAATTAAATCCTTTACATTAGGAAGACCAGTTGTTGTACTCGAGTAATTGACACAAACTCAAACCGAACCGACGGAGAGTTTTTTATTTAACCCTTTACGGTCGTATAAAATTTGGGTATGGGTATCTATTGGTCGAAATTAACCCTTTGTGGTCGTATAAAATTTGGGTATGGGTATCTATTGGTCGGAATTAACCCTTTGAGGTCGTATAAAATTCGGGTATGGGTATCTATTGGTCGGAATTAACCCTTTGAGGTCGTATAAAATTTGGGGATGGATATCTATTGGTCGGAATTAATTTGTTTGGAAAGAGCAGGGATACATATACATAATATTCAGTAATATTTAGTCATATTTTAACAAGAGAGAATCTCTAATTGCTGCTAAATACAATCTATAAAATATTCTTTGGAATTCTACAATATATCTACAATCGATAGAGCATCGTATTAGTTGATGAAAAGGTTTAACAGAAATTTATGAAAAGTTTAAACTGATATAGGAATGCATACAGTATAAGATTCGTATATATTCGTATAGTTCCTTGCTGTGGTGGCTGAGAGTAGACATACGACCGCTAAAGGTTTAATTATCCACCTCTAACGTAGTATGATTTATCATTTTCATTTAGTAAAAACACAGGCAATAGCTGACGAACAGCAATCGCAGAATATCATTAAACCTATCTGAAGATTAACTCAAAATCAGTATCAAACGGTAATTAAGAATAACAAACAAAAATCTGTTATGTTTTACGAAATCCTGATTTTGAATTTTCAAGATGAACAACTGTTATTATAATTTCACAATATTTGTGTAGTTGAAATTTCTTAAATTATCTTACAGCATAACCCTCTGAACCTTCACTCCTCAAACTCAAAAGGCTTGACGTGGATCCAGATCGAGAGCCCATGTTAGATTTTGCGGAAGGTCGAGACTTGCTGTAACCGCCGGGGGTGAGATGTTTAAAAGACGACGAGGGTGACGACGACAAATAAGAGCTCGAAGGGGATCCGGAAAGGGTTGAACTGGGGGGCAGATGAAGGGACCCGTAACCGGAGGAAGTGCCGCCGTAAGTGGAGTACGATCCGCCGTAATTGGGGTACGAAGACGAGTGATAACTCCCGAGGGAGCTCCCGTAGGAACTCGTCCCGTAGCCGTGCCCGTAGGAATTCCCGCTGTTGTACACGCTGGACAGACTGCTGTAGCCATTGCTACCTCCACTCGAGTAATACCCGCTCCGAGGACGATTATTCGAACGAATTGAAGACACTCCAGCCGACCGTCGGGGCGACGAGCCCGAACCGATATTACGCTGATACGACATTTTGCTCACGAAAAAAAACTCAATTTGAAAAGACTGCTATCGGCCGAGAACTAAAACTGACAGATGCTGAGTGAGATTTGAACATGCAGAATTGCATTGCTATAAAAATTCAGCCATCGTCGTCACAGTTTCCACTGCTTTTCGAAGATTTTCTCAGGGGCACGAATAAATATTATCTCATAAAAACGACTGCAGTTTCGTCCGAAAATAACTCGGCCCACCTGCGATAGGGGCCGATGTTTGCTTACGACAAAAACGTTGTTAAAAACGGGTCACGTTTTCAACGATTAACATTACAACGCCTTTGAACCATATCCTCGAAGAATTTATTATAACCGGTTTTGAGGTGAATATGTCATGTAGTTATGGGTGATAAAAATTTTTTTAATAAAAAAAGAAAATCAACTCAAAGAAAGAAGAGACAAAAGTGTTGCGCACAAAAGACAAAATTTTCCATTAATTAAAGGAAGCTTTATAAGAATAAAAATTTCCGACGTGTGAAATGCATGTCTTCCCGAATTCTTCTGTACCTTGGCAACGAACCAAATGAGCAACCCCACAAAACCGTCACCTCATGAGGTCTGAAACTTGACATTTCGCCCAGAAATAGTAGTTTCGTGGGAGTTCGGTCTTGTGACACTATGTGGACGACACAAACTTAAACCCTCTCAAAATTGGTAACGGTTCTCTCGACTGCGTAATGGGCGCTCTGTCATTTTGCCATTAAAATAATGGGCTTAATTATTTTTTAACACCACGCAAAAAGATAAAAGTAACCGATTCGGAAGTTTTGCCAGTGAGTTTACAGAGTGGGCTTTACAAAGGGTGATTTCACGAGATGTTTAGATAAGAATGGCCCTTAAATTCATGCACAGGGACACAGCGGGAAAATTTCAAGGCGAAAATTTCGACCAAAGCATTAAAAAATTTGTTTTCTCCGTGTGATTTATTCCTTCTATCTGTCTGGTTGAATTGCAAACGTGTCGGGAAATGAAATTATAATTTAGGTTTGATTGATCTGAAATTCAGAAATCAACTGCGACCTAAAAACGTGCTACAATACCACTATTCTCAACTTCTATTAACAATTGACAAGTAATAATAAATCTGAAAGAAATCGGTCCGAGGGAAACGGGTCAAATATCAATTCAAAATTTTGATTCTCGGTCTTTGCAGACAGACAAACAGACAGACACGAAAACCGTTTAAAAATGGCGGAATATTGTATTTGTCACAGCACGTTTCAGACAAATTTTTTCAATTCCGCCGTCGCAAAACTCTCGGGTAAAAATAATCAAAATTCAATTGAAGCATCGAATAAATTTTATATAACATTCCGAATCGGTAAACATGGCCGACTCCAAAGGCGACCACAGAATTATAAGACGTAAATCACATCGGGAGTCTGGCAAAAACCGGATTTTCCTCAGTAAATAAACAATCGGATCCGACATTACAATTTGAAGGAGACAGAAAACACTCTCGGAAGTCTAAAAAAACACGAAAACTTGGAGAGTCAAGGCCTTGCGAGAAAAGAGCCGTTTTTTGGATTCCCTTCGCCAGTATTTATAAACCGAATCATTTCGAAAAAAAAAAAAAATTCTATTAATAGACCAACGAGGGGAATTTCCAACCATAGGGCTAATGCGAAACTCGCTCGAAAAGTAACAAATCTCCAATATTTATTGGGAAATTTTTAAGGCAGCGTGAAATTTGAAACATTCGAATTTTATCAGGAACAGACAAAAAAACAGACTCATTCCTCATTCGACTGCTTTCTTTAGCTCCTCATTTCAATTTTCTCATTTCTTAGTCAGAATTTAGACCCATGTGAAAGCTCTTTTTAACTTGTAATTTTGCTTAAACCCTTTAAGATCTAAAAGAGACCTTTGTTAAATCGCAAAAACTGAACTGTAAAAAGTTCAATCCTAATTTTCAAATAATTTTATGTGACAAACTCTTAACTGACGAAAGTTGTTTTAGGGTTATCATAATAAATAAAAAAACGCGATGCCTTTCCTTGAAAATATGATTAAGAATTTGCTTACTTTCTTACCGAACATTTTCCGAAAGGAATTAAAACTTTAAGAATCACAACATCAGTTAATCGTAATTAAAAAATAAAACAAAACTGTTTGGCTGAAACAACCCAAACCGCCTTTTATCGTGCCCCATACCTTTCTTTTTTCATTCCGCTTATGATACATCGCCTAATCAAAAACATCTTCTATTTGCACAGGTTCTGCGTGCCCACGCCGGTTTGTTTTTCTCTCGGAAACCAACACATAAATCAAAAATTCTGCCTTTTTTCTCCGTGCTCGTGAGAGTGATTGATGGATTTCACTGAATGAAAATGTGCCGCATTTCTTATTAAAAAAGGAAAGTGCACGACGAAAACTAGATCTTTTTGGACAAAACAAATTCATGTGATCTTACTAATACGCGCTCGTGATTTATTTCGTGAACTTTGCGGTCTTTTTATTATAAAAAAAAACACAAGGGCAATGATTTCATTTTCCATGGAAGTGGATTTGGATCTTTCTTTTGGTTCAAGAACACTCAGGTTCCAAGAACGAGTGGGATTAGCCGAGCCTCTTAAACGCTACAACTCTTCATCCATTCATTACATTTACACAATGTTTCGGCTTCCTTTTTAACTACACGAGAACAGGATTTTCATGAATAACTCACCCCGTCGCTGAGTAACTTATTCGATTCCGAGTCTCCTGCTCCTCCTGAATCCTGTCTATCCGGATCGATTTCCTGCAATAATAAACGATTCATGATATTTCATCCGGGTGATTTCCCAGGACTCTTAAAAACTTACGTCCATATCCACGTGAACCACTCCCGTGGACCGTCTTTTAGGTTTTCGCCTTCTCTGAATGACGGCCTGGGTTGCAAGGGCACTTCTAGAATCGTTCTCCTTGTCTTCTTTGTCCTCGACTTTTCCCTGTCTTCTCAAGGGCAGCGTGACGGTTGCTTCGCCTGAGGAGTCCGTTGATAAACTATTTGCTGCTGTTAATGCGTTATTATTGCCAGTGGAGGGTCTTCTAATATACGTAGAGCCACTATCGGTAGTTGAGCTTGTTTTACTTCTAGCGTCTTCCAGGAGGAACTGAGAGAAAAAATTAAATTGTAATTAACATCTCCATCTGCATAATAATATTGGTTCAAATCTACAACAACTATGTTTTACAAGAAAAAAATTATGTTTCTACTCAGGCAAGTATTAATAAAATCGCAAAACAAACAACTATTTCCATCCACACCCAAATTCGGAGATAATCATTGAGATTTCATAAACTTCATATTTAAATTTGTTTTATCGATTTTCTTTCTAAATTTCCGAGACGTTTTTCTTCCCATTTCTTATCTTTACATCAATTTGGAAATTTATGTCCCCGATCTGTGCAGATTTTGCTGTTTTTTTTTTACTGGAATAACAACTCTCCGAATTTCTTGGGCATGGACAGCTCATCTAGAAACGTCAATACTCAAATTATAAAATATACAGAAAAAAGCTAAAAATCGAAGCAGTTACACCAAACTATTTTTGGTCTTACCGCAGTTTATACTGCAGGAAAACGCTAACTAAAGTTGTCCAAATAAACACACGAAAAAGATGTCGAAAGAAAATATTTGCTCATTATTTATTCTCTAATTAATTGATTTTCGTCAGTTAACATTTTACTGCCTTCCTATCATCAAAATTATCATATTTGGTTTACTCATTCCCGTCTATTTGAACGAACTGACTCTTCGAATGTAATTATTATCTTATCTTTGGAGCCCTTTAAAGCGTTTTTATTTTAATTTGGCTTTAGAAGTCGTTAAAATTCTTTCCGTTTCCTCAATTTTGATTATTTCAAACTTTGTCGCATCGAATTTTCTTTGTTAAGCAACGTTTTAGCTGACTACATGATACAGCAAGTCTAAAGAAATTTGCCGATGTTAAATAAACAACCTACATAGCAAGCGAAAAACTAAGGACACGTTACATACAATCGACAGATACAAACAAAGAAACCCTTCAAGCGTCCTAGCACTTATAAACACCTTATTATTATTGTCCAATTTTAGCCTCCACGAGGGGCGACGTTCGTGACTTGTTTCTTCATCTTTGGCGACTGCATTTGCGGATGACGGCGCTGCCGTTATTGTTGCAGTTGCCGAAACGGCCGGCGTTATTGTCTGTTAATGTCATTCGGAGCCGTGTATAAAAAATCTCAATTTATAAGAAATCCTCGTTGAATTTCACACAGGCCGTACAAAGTGTGAAGCTGTGTATTGCCATTTACCTGGTCATTGTTATTGCTAGCTTGTTGGTTCTTTTTCTTGACAAGCTGCTCCGCTGACTTTATTTCCTCTAGAGTAACACCCTGCGTTGACCTTCTCGTTTCTCTCACTCTCTTTGCGTGCGCTTTTCTCTGAGTTTCGCTTTCTTCATCTCTAACGGGAGGCACAAAAGATCTAAAAAAAAAAAGTACAACGATCCATTTTATTTTTATCACTGAAGCATGGATGTGTAAAACAAACACGCTTTATTTTGTCAGCCAAAGCCATGCCATTCATTAATAAAACAGAACTCTGTGAAACTCAAAAAAAAAATTGTTCAAAAGTGCCGTATTTTTTCCTTCATAAAATTTCTCAATGAAATGTTAATGAGATGGAGCTCAAATTATTGAACGCGTTTTCGTTCAATAAAAATTAAGTTTTCATAGAATATAAAAACAGATTAAAACCTATTGAACTAAAAGGCCGAGCAAATCACAGCACTCTTTAATCGAAACTCGTGGAATGAGGGGATGACAAACTTCAAAATGCAAAACTAACAAAAGACCACCACACAAAGCAAAAGTTCACCCTCAATGAATCATGAGTGAATTCAATGACTAAAAAAAAAACTTCTTTTCGTTTTCTTTTCTCACTTGAAAAAATTTTTGAAGATATTTCCAGGGCTAAGCTTACTACCACCCGGAGTGGTTGGCGTCGTCGGCGTACTTAACGTGGGTGTTTGAGGCGTAGTCGGAGTCACCGTTAATTTTAATGGTCCACTATAAAATTTATTTTCGGTAAAAAGAGGAATCGAAATGAAGAGCAATGAGCTTTAACTGGGTCACGTTTACGTCTTAATGACTTAAAATTAAAGGGCGAATACGCCGGGCTTTCGTAATGGGAATCCGGAAATGATATCCGGTTCTTACAAACCTTCCTATTGATGGCTGACTGATGAGTGTTGGTGATGAAACTGTTCTTGAGGTAGGGACACTTGGGCTGGTCACCGTTGGAGTTTTACTTGTAGGTGTAGTTGCAGCTGTTGTTGTTGTCGATTCCACATTACCACTAACTTCTTCTTTGACTCCCCGTCTGTAATAAACAAAATCATAAGAAAATCTTTCAGCTACACACATGGTTTTAACAACTAGAATTTTACACAAAATACAAAGAATGATCAATTGCAATCTAAACGAATTTAAACAATCAACATTCAGCTTTTCGAAATAGACACAATAAAAAAAGCAATAAAAGCAGTTAATTCGGGAGTTATGTCTACGCACCTAGACGCTTGTCGTTCTCTGAGAGAAGCTGACCTCGTGGGAAGTCGCAGAAGGGATTGTCCAGCGGGGGGATGAAGAGCTGGACAAGAGCTAGCAATTCGAGCTTGAAGCTCCAGGTACCTGCGATAAAACCTAAAGCAACACGCACACATGCAAAAATAAAATGCTTTAAAGAAAAAAAAAACAGCCACAAAACGACACAAGTTAGGAAAGACGAGGCTTTTTGCACAGTTTTGTTTTTCCGCACAGTGCCGATACTTACTTTTCGTCTGCTTCGAAACTATGGGTCCGCCTAAGAGCGACTTCACTCGAGAATATTGATGATTTATTTGGTGATCCTTTCTTTTCTAAATCTGAAAGCGAAAGTAACAATCAGACAAAATTTGAAGGTGTACAAAATCCATCAAAACAACCGCAAGGGCCTTACTTAATGAAGATTGTTCGATAGTATTTTTATTCCTAAAAGAACCGGGCCTTCTCCAAGGCGATTCTTCTTCTAAAGGTGATTGGGCACTAAGAGCTGTTTTATTAAGATCTGGCAGTGAGGGTATTCTAATTGGTTCATCCATATTCGCCCGACTATTTTTCTCTGGAATAAAAAAAAAATCAATTCAGTAAAAAAAGTTATAAAAAGTGCACCCCAATGTTTTTTCCTTCTGGGTTTAGGACTTCGTCCTTCTTACCCTCGCCCGAGAGCCCGAGTTCAGAACCATATGACAAACTAAACTCTGAGCTGTCTTCACTCCACGATTCATCATCATCATCATCATCATCATCATCATCATCGTCACCTTCTTCGTCTGGATGGCATGCAAAAATTCACCAAACGATGAAACATTACAAAAAACAATTCACAATAACTCTGGTTAAAGCGATCGAAATGTGCTCGAAGGAAAAGCCATCGCATTATTACAAACACCCACGAATTACTGGTGAAGATATTCAAGAAAAGTGCATTTTATGGATGGAATAATCGATGTCGGAAGACTATACGTAACGAGATTTTAAAACGATAGACTGCTGACATTTTTGTGAACCTTTCAATACCCTGTACACCAAACTTAGTTCCGGATAATTGGTTTAGATTGAATTTTAGAAAGTTTTAGAATTAAGAAGAAAGATCTTAAACTCATGCTTCACTCGACTCACACAATCAATAAAAAAAAAAGAATTCGAACTTGACTCACCGGCATTGCTTTCCTCTGAAATGGACCCGACCTCCTCTTTCTCAGGCTCCGTTTCTATTTCTAATTCGACCTTCTTGACTTTATTGCTGGGTTCCTCGGAAATGGTCCTGTCGAGAATTTCCCTTTCGGAAGAAGCGTCTTTATTAATGAGACTCGATTTCTCAGCTCCCGACATCCGTGTGATCGAAGACCTGAAAGTGAAAGAATCCCCCCGCTCGTGTTAGACCAGGTCGCCCGGAATGCTCAGTGTAAGATTCATTAACCAAAAGAAACCGAAGACATTTTACAATTTTGGATTAAGATCATGCACAAATCTAGAGATTCCAAGGTTATGTAATCAAAATGTGCAGTTTCCACTCTAAATCGATAAATTTTTTTTCAAAGTTTACAGTTCTGATTCATGATGCAAATAAAACAAATACATCACAGGATTATATATATTTTTGGGATTCCAAAAACTGATCCAGAAGTCGATTTGCTTATCAATCTCAATTTTACGATTAAAAACCGAACAATAAGACATAAATTTTTCAACGAATCCTAACAAAAACTTAATTCTGCTTCGCCGGCAGTTCCCCCTCATTTTTAAACGGTTCCTCCAAAAGCACTATATTATTAAAAAAAAAAGCTCGGGAACCTTGATTAATGCGGTTTCTCACTGCCGTACACATGCAAAGACTTTACGTGGATCAATTCAATAAAGCAAACGTCAATCCACTTTGATTATTGCAGCGGAAGCTTCAGACTCGTGCGGTGCACAACTTTACTTACGGGAAACATTTAGCAACTACACATTTCAGATTACTACTCCGCTTTCTAATCCAATAAGATTACAATTTTCCAGCATTAACTTTAACCGGATATTTAAAAAAAAAAATTAACAATTTAAAATTATTCTTATACTGATTATGAAAAGTGATAATGACCGTCTTTTCGGAGAAGTGAGTGCCTTGTTCGAGAGATTATTAGGAGGAGGTCGATCTTTCTGAAGTGCCGCCTGTTTCACTCTCAGGTCTTCCAATACTTTAACTATTTTCGTGTCGGCAACATCCACTGCTGTTTGTTCCTGAAAATTTTTTTCCGTAAATTATACTACACTTTTCCAAATCATCATTTTGAACGTCACAATAACATGCTTATTTCACTGATGTACCAATTGCACAATTATTCATGCACAAGCGCGGCTTGCAATCATTTCTCACGAATAAACTAAAGGGTTAAATGGGCGTTTTTTTGTTCAGAATTTATGAAGAAACGTACCGCGTAATTTTTAAGATCCATGTTGCAGAAATTTTCGACGAGCATTTCGGCAGCTTCTTTCTGGCCCCAATGTGCTGCCGCGTGAAGGGGTGTCCACCCGTCAAAATCTTGGGCGTCCACGTCTGCTTGACCTGTGCAAATCAAAACTTAAATAATCCTAATAATTTATAGGATTATAATATATATAGAATATTGTCTCTTGATCGGATATAAATTTCGGACCGGAAAAAGGAACCGAAATTTTTTTATCTCATCACAATGAAGAATATCGATTTCCCAAAGAGTATTTTGTAGTGACGATTTCATCGCTACAAACTCAATCTTTGGATGGATAAACCATTTCGAACGAGAACGCCGCTTACCTTGTAGCAAAATACTCATTACTTTGATGTATCCTTTAGCCGCTGCTACGTGAAGAGCCGTTGCACCAGTCTTCGGATGGGGTTGCAATGGATCTATCAAATCACCGCCTCCATTGAGCCAGTCTTTGGCATCTTGTAGCATCATTGTTTCTTCTCGGTTTCTGGCTTCTTCACAGTCGATTCCTGGAAAGGTCAGAGTACATTACTCTCAGTTATTTAAAACATAAATTCCCCCATAAAACATACTGCAACCCTGTACAAGAAATTTCAATTTCTTATTAAAAAAAATTAAACTTGATAACCGGGCTTTTTTAATACAAAGGTGGCATTTTTGTTTTGAAATTATATATAGTATAATATATTACTCTATTTTGTCCACATTAGGTATAGAGTTGATGGCTACAGCTCAATTTTCCTAATGAGTGGCCCATCAGTAGTCTTCAACCATACTTTTTTCCTTTTTTTAAATTGTTAGACTATACATATAAAGTTTTCAAATATGTGAGACATTAAATCTAGATAGTTATAAATAAATCAAAATTTAATAAATAAAATAAATAACATATATACCACGAGGTTAAAAGGGTTAAAAAATAATTATATAGGTAAAAAGTTAAAATTAATACAGCAAAACTAGTATAATTATATATACAGGGAAAAATTTTTGTTTAGAAATTAAATCCTCGCTAATCTTTTTGATGCCATCTCTTTAGAGTCCTTAATTCAAAAATCGAGGGCAAAATTTCCAACTTTTCCTGAAAAAGTACAAAATTTGCAGTCCTCCAGGGCCCAACGAAAAAATAATAAATAATAAAATCACGTTTTAAATTCAAACTGGCCAATTAATCGTTTACAAAACGGTATTTTGTAAACATTTAATTATCTTGTTTACTTTAAAGGCGTGATTAAAGGGCAAAATTACGGGTTCGGATTAAATACAAAAAAAAAATTCGTTTGTCCTTATTCCCCCGCATTCCTCCTCCCTGCAACCTGTCCGAAGACTTCGTTTCAGGTGGTAAATGTTTCACGGTGAATCTATCACATGGTGCGCCTGCGCGAAGGAATGCAAAATCGCGACAAGACACTCAGATTCCGCAACCAATAGATGGATTTATAAAATCAGGTTTGCCGCATGACTCACCGAAAAATGTGGGTCATTCCTGGGGCGATTTTCTTCTGTTACTCAACCGAATTTATCTCGAGATGATTCCGAGGCACATTATCTCGCCGGATGAACATTTCGCATGATTTCCCCGTACTCGGCTCGATATATTTTACATGTTTATTTTTAAACGATAAAAAGCTGGGGTGACTTGTGATTTTAATTCAAAGCCCATTTTTGTTCCTCCTTGTTTTATATTCCATACGCTCGTTATTAAAAGATTTTATGACTTCTGACAAAGCCGTTAATGTTATCCCGCAATTTTTAAAAACTTGACATTGTGCCTCACAATGCTTTTCGATATATTGATGTGACTTTTATATTCACAAAGAAAAAGACATTAAAACCCTGAAAGAGTTTACTCAATATTTACAACTTGGGGCCATAATTTTTTCTGATTTTCTATGATTGAATCTTGTAAAAATCATAATAAACTTAAAATTGTCGCCTTTATGATAAATTTACTCAATTTAAAACTCCGGTGAAAAGTGAATATAAGAGCAAATAAATAACTTTAATATAAACGAATTTCACTTTATCATTTTAATGATCTAAAATTAATATTTAAATTTCCCCATAAAATTTATTTTAATAAAGATAAAAGAGTGAAAATTAGCTAAAATTAGCAGACCTAGAACTG
This sequence comes from Brueelia nebulosa, assembly GCA_028293925.1. Lineage (NCBI taxonomy): Eukaryota > Metazoa > Arthropoda > Insecta > Psocodea > Philopteridae > Brueelia > Brueelia nebulosa. The sequence goes on from JAQIBA010000040.1 coordinate 118,633, forward strand.
AGAAAAAGTGACTTATAATTTTAAAAACAACCGAGAAAACCACTAAAGACTTAAGAGTAGCAACAAAACTTCGACATATTGATTTATAAGTTGAATCAATTATGTATCAGGAGTTTAAGATACTCTGAAATTTATTAACATAATTTCTTTTCGCTTTTCTCAACACCTCAAACCGGTGGTAAAGCGATTACCATTCTCCTTGAATGACTTTCCAGTGGAAAACTCATTATTTCCTAAGGTTTGACACGTTTTCTTGTTTGGGAATGTCTAAATTTTTTCTAAGAAACATTTTTCTCAAGAATAGTAACGAAGTGCGGATAAACAAGTAGTAAACATTATATTTGTGTTTTAACGAGTGTTGGGCGCGGTTTACGGCACAACGCTCCTTTGTGCCGTCACGAAATATGTTTTTTTTCTTTTCGACCGTTTACATGAATTTAGTTATATATATATATGTTTTTTCCACAGTCTAATTTTCGAAAAACCGGCTCTTTTTGTCCGGTCTTGCTCAGCCTCCGATTACACGTTAACAGTGGATTGTGGCACAACACTAGTGCGCACTAATTGCTTTGGAATGAGAAACGAGTGGTTTGAAATAGTTATTAAAAAATAATACGTATATTTATTTTTTTTTGTTGGAGTGCGTGCGTTCAAATATTTTCCACTTCCTTGAATGTTGCGGTGGGAACACAGAGTCCACCATTAATGAAAACATTATAGAAAGAAATATATTGTTTGACTTGAAACATCCCTTTCCCACCCCGTGCACTTTTATCAAGGGAATGCTGGCTTTTGGAAAATTTTTAGAATTTAATAAAATTCAACCGAGACTTAACCGAATCTTAAACCCGAGATCTTATCACTCATAAGTTACAGAGCTTAAACAGATTCAATTACATCCGAGAATTAAAGACAAGGGGAAAGTAATTAGATTTAATTTTAACTCTTGTATTCTGAAATTACATAAGTCGCGGAAATCTGAAAAGCCTAACACTTTTCTCGATTCCAATAAGCACGACTTCCAATGCGTTTCCCTACCTTCAGCGTCTATGATGTCCTGCAGAAGATCTACTATTTCCATATTGTTACCGTCTGCGACGTCCAAAGGCAATTCGCCATCGTTATTGACGGCCGCTACGTTCCCTCCGTTTTCGATTAGGTACTTGGCTATGCTGACGAAACCGCAGGAAGCGGTCGCATGGAGAGGAGTCCAACCTTCGTTGTCGCCCCTGTTGACGTCTGCTCCATGGGTGACTAGGAATTCGACCATGTCGAGATTGTTATCTATGCAAGCCTGCAAAAAAAAAAAAGAAAAAAAAAATGAAACCCCGTCATTTATGTGTTCCAGGTGAAATTATACTGGATTCATCCGAAGCGTGACAAGACTGGAAATACGGTTACTGAACAAAATTTTTTACTTTATTTCAGTGACTTTTAAGATAATTTTCTTAGTTTCTGATGCACACCGGGGTCTAGGCCCTGCAATAAAATACAAAAAGTCGTCATCACTTTCGTAAAAGACGTTTTTATACTGCAACTACTGTCTGAATGTAATTATGGTATGCATACTGACAAAAAGGTCGAAACGATACTGAAAAAATAAGTAAACACAATGTTCTGCTTCGTAATCTATTGGATTGCAGAAGTCAAATTCTGTTTTCATCTTGTAAAAAAATGCGCCAAATCATGATTATAATATATTATTATATTCCAGGCTATTTTTCCATTGTATCAGTTTATTATAAAAATGCTCTCCCTTTTTCTGAGTCTTCTTTTCGTCAAAAGGAAATGCAATAAAATCCAATTGCTTTCGTAATCGCCTTATTCGGATGTAAGTTGCTTTGGTTAATTGATAAGCGGTGTGACAGTTTAATTTTATCACCAGTATGGTTTGACACTTCACAAGAATTTACTATATTTAGGCGAAACGAGTATGTTTTTCTTTCGATCAAAATGATTTCTTTCTCAATGAAAACAAATTTTCAATTCACGAAGTCAGTTTTTGATATATATTACCGAATTATATCCTTACAACTTTTATTCTCGTCAACCAACATTATTCAATTTATGTTTTTTTTTTAAATTCTGCACACTCTTCGGTTATTTGTGTTACGCTTTTTCATACGTTAAATGCAGTAAGTTCAAGAATTTTAATTCGTAATTATAACTTTCTGTATCCATAGGGGATTAAGAGACGATTTTTTAAACCAAACGACTTCAATTTGTTGCAACGGCGGGAAGCACAATAAATTTGATTCGGTAAAATTCTCCCAGAAGAGTGCTTCTGACGTCAAAAAAAGTTTAGAACACTCGGCTCCTAAGTTTAAAGTAAATAATTGCTATTGAAAATCAGCCAAATTTTCTTTTAGTTTTTACTTTTCACCCTACCCCGCTGCCTGCCTTCGCTTAGGCTTTCAAAGCGAACGACGTCATGCCTTCATAAAAGCTCCAACGACTGGAAGAAAGCTGTAGGTTGTTCAAACACGTGGGACCAGCATCTCGAAATGAATTTTTTTTTTTTTTAAGGCTGTTAGCCGGCCGATGATCGATATGTCGAAAAGCCGGCATTCTCCCACTCTTGTGTTTGGCTAATTGAAAGAGGATAGTCCGACAAAGATTTTCTTAATGAACACTTCAATTTTATGTAATTGAGCGAGGAGTGCTTCTACGATGACACTTACAGATCTCCCGTGAGCTTTCGAAACATCTCGTTTTAACCTTTCGATTAAAATCAGTTATATTCGGATACAAGCCTTTTTAATTAAAATGGATTACGGTTATTTTTTTCCGTTTTGTATAACTTTTTTACCTTTAAAAATCGTTTGGTAAAGATAACTTTAATTCCAGTTACAATCCGTGCCGTAAAGTATTGTGTAAATAATCACTGAATCTTGGGAAATGTGAAGCTCAAAAGGTATGCAACACATAAATCACAAATTAAATCAAATTTATGACAATACAAGAGCTTATGCTTTTACAAATGAGAGCTAATAATCATTACAACTCGCAAATTCCAATAAAATCATAATTGTTTGACAAATAATAAATACTGACACATCTTCCTGCAGTAGTAAACATTTAATTTCAGGCTTCCAGAGCAATTTAAGTGAAAAAGGAAACGGCAGAGGCCCCAAAAATAGCAAGAATAAGTAATGAAACAGTTATTTAACAGAGCAAACCTTAGTTCCGAGTTTTTGACAACGAAACGTATATATTTAAATGTTTGAACATTATGCTTTTGAGTTATTAAGATGCAAGTCTGCCTTAAAGAGACGGAAAATCAATTTCAAGGAATAAAAATTAAAAAGGCAATAAAAAAGTCAAACAGCAAATCACTTGACCACCTTCACGGCAAATTACTTTACGATCATTTTAATTATCAATCATAAAAAGTAGGAACCATTGTTTGACTATTTAACCAATATGAAGAGGTGAACTCAACTGTTAAAATTCATTTGATTGTTTTGTTCAAATTATGGTTTTATTCGTTGGAACTTGACCCATTTTACAAACGACAATCTTTAAAATTTCGAAAATACTCGCGACTTTCCCCATTTAATTACACCTAAATTAAGTAATGAATTCAAAAACAAAGAGTAAAATTTTAAGCATTGCCTTTAATATCAAATCAATGAATTTTTACATTTACTTCACAGTCATTGTTTTATTTGTCATTCTTCTTTTCTCAACTTAATTTCTTATCACAGAAGCATATATTTATTTTCTGATCTAATGTAAATTATTGCCTGTTTTGATTGGCCTTTTCATTGAAGTCATAAGACATGATCAAAAGTTCCTAGAATTAAATGAATCAATTTTGTTTACATAATTTGATAAAATTATATCTGCAAAATAGTCAAGAGAAACAAAATTAACTGTTTTACTTAACAAACCGATACTAACATCTGCACTGAGTCTCATGTTATTTTAGATGTTTTTTACTGCTGAATTCAGAATAATGTGTTAAGAAGATTCATTGAGGCTAATATTAGAAGTTACATAATTTCAAAATTAAATCATATCCTCAGCATTAATTACAGCTGATTCAGTCAGATAATATTTGCTTTCAATAACTTTAAAATTTTTAGTTTGAACTGTACTATTTATTTGATAAATTATCAGTAAATATAAAATAAACCATTATTTCAAGAAACCAATTTCAGAGGATCTAGGAACTGAAAAACTGTCTATAGACATAATTTGTAAATAAACACACTTGCATACCTAAAAACATACTTCCTTACACAAAAACTCAGTTTATAACACTACTATAATTCTTTATTTTAGATTAAAATTTCCAATGATACCTTTCAAGATAACATTTTAGAAATGCCAATTTAAAAATAGAAAAATTATAAGGGTACATAGTAAAAAAATTAATAAATTATTAGGGACACTGACTCTGTTAATAATTTAATAATATAAAACTCTGTAAAAGCAGGTTTTCAAGATACAGTAAAATTATAAATTTAATAAACTGTTCTCAATAGAATTTTTGAAGAAAAAACAAGGTTGGTAAGAAGAAAATTTAAACCAACATTTATCTTTATCTTGAAAAGAATTCTTCATAGTTTTAGCAATAAATAAAGTAGAAAGTTCTACATATTTTCAATTTTATTTGGTTTCTTTCGATAATAAAAATTCTTTGATTATTTCCATTATCTTGCAACAAGGTTTTTTAATTTCGACCACAGTACTACATATTAAATGTCAGAAATTACAGGACTGATTTGGTCTAAATATAAACCGCAAGGCTGCAAAATAACAGACTAAACAACCCCCAGGCTATCTCAGCTGTACATGGCAGCCATCTTGATAATTTATAAGGGCTTAACGGAAAAACATCATTATTACTCTCCCTACATCCAGCCGGTATTTAAAAATTTAATTATTTACTTACTTGATGAAGGGCAGTTAATCCATCTACATTAGCGGTATCAATATCAGCACCATCTTCGAGTAGACGCAAAACTTCTTCTTTGTCGCCTGCTGCACACGCCGCGAGAAACACACATCCTAAAGAAAACTTTATTTTTCTAGAAGTTAATTTCGGTTCTATTTCTTGTAAATTAGTAGCGGAATTTTCCCATCTCTTTAACTGTTCGGCGCGTTTGTATGTCGCCGAATTGGAACGGTTTTCCAACGGCATTTTTTATGTATATCCATACGTCTACAGCACTTTTATCAACATGGAGGGAGCGGTCACTTTTGCCGTAAAGCGAACTGAAGACTGTACGTTCAGAAATTCGTTTGCTCTGATTCAAAGCCATTGGAATTTCTTTAAGTGATAAAAAGTGTACGTTCAGAAACTTGTTTGCTCTAATTCAAAGTCTCTGTGACATCTTTATATCTTAAAGTAGAATTGAAGGTTTATACTTTTTTATAGTAAATGATTGTCACTTTTTTAAACTAATTTCTCTTTACCTGGAGCGTTTGATTATACTTTTAAATGTAATATATTTTCAAGAAATAAGATTAGTTTGGGAAATATTGCGAGGAATCTTAAATTTTAAAAATATGGGCTGAGAGGAAAGGTTTAATGAAGGCCTTTGGAGCTGTATCATACAATAATTTATTTCTGGCAAAAAAGTTAAACACTATTGTGTGTCCTTTGAAGGCATTCAATTTTGGGTAAACTATTTGTCACAATACAACACAAAATACAGTGTGATAGTTTACTCCCATTCTTCATAATACTGCTTCATTTTGCATCAACAAAGCCCTTATAAGCCTAAGTAAATATCAAAGAAAACTTAAAAGGAAGAAGGTTAATTGCAAAAAAAACGTTAAATTTATTAAAATTGACATTGATTTACTGTAAAATTAGTGTAAATATGAAAAAATAATTCTTACAAAATCCATTTAAAGCTTTTGTCCATTTTTTAGTATCTCCTCCCTCAATGACATTATATATGGAAACATTTATTAACTGTATATTTCTTTATTCATGCAGTCTTATAAATACATAAAATCTAATTGAAAAACAGTTCAAAAGTAATAAATACAATGTCATACTTCATAAATTAATTCTTAAATTATTTTACTTGTCAAATACATTTTCTGATATTTCTAATGAGCTATCTTATTAGGATTATACTTGACGTACATTATTGAGAATCACTTATAAAAATATTTAACAAATATACTGCTATAAATTATTCCAACTGATAGTAATCAATTATTTTTTTATGAGGCTTAAATGGTGGGTGTAGCTTTTCTTTTCTCTTCCTAATTTTTTCAAATTCTTCAGATGGAGTTTGACATCCTAATCTAAGCTTTTTTCTTCCTCCAAAGCCATCATACTCATAAACTGAACTGGACCTGAAAGAATTAATACATATTTATTTTTAAGTCATCTAATGTGTACATTCTCACTCTGATGTACAGGTCAAACCTTGACATCTCAAACATGCAACTCACCTTGGGACATTGCATTCATCTGTACTGCTGCCTGAACTTTTACTAAATAGCTTAGACTTTTGAAAGGACATTCCAACATTTCTGCTGGGCCCAGCACATATTAATTTTTCCCATTGGTTGATTGATCTGTCTTTTTCTATTGGCCTAACATCTTTACTAATGGAACAATTTAAGTCCAGATCCATTTCAAATAAAGATTTCTTGGATTTTGACTGAAAATTAGAATATTTTAATTTAGCAAAATAATTTTAACTTTTGGATGAATGTGGTTTAAGTATCTGTGGAAATTTGACTTTCTGAGCTTTTCTTTTCTTTGATTGTGATGCTAAAAAATTTTAATTCATTACAAAAAAAATAAAATTTTATTCTGATGTGAAAACAAACATTTCACACTAAAGAAATTAGGAATTTATTTTTAAAAAATCATTCTTCATTACATAACTTCGTGATAATATATTATTTATATTTTATTTACTAACCTCTTCCTTCTTATCCTCACATACTGGTTTTAACTTTACTAACTCATTCTCTAATTTACTGTTATTTTCTTTTAAATTTTCTATTTTCTCCGAATTTGGTGAATCTTTCTTAAGTTTTTGAGCTAATGCTTTGGAAATGCTTTTATTTTCTTTGGCTAGCTTAACATTTTTTTCTTCTAATTTATGTAATTGACTTTTTAACACACCAACATAAGTGCACAACTGTCTGACAGCAAGCTCACTAACAGGAGTATTCACAATCATTTTATTTGCTTCTTCAATTGAACCACTTACTAATGTTTCAATTCTGTAATTGAAAAATTTATTTATTGAAAAGACTCAATTTCATTTAAATCATACTTAAAACTAATCCTTTTAAATTTTAAAAATTATTATACCTCTCTAATGTTGAAACTTTAGTTTTCCACATGGCTACTTCATTTTCTAATTGATTGACAGCTTCATTTTGCTTGGTTAATTTCGTTACTTGTCCCTTCAGAGCTTTCACAGTGGTTTTTAAAACATCATTTTTTTGACCTAAGGACAAAGTGCATTCTTTCAAGCTTTCTACCATACTTAAAATATTATCGTAGTCATGTTTCAAGTTCTCTTTTTCTTTTTCCACCTCACGCAACTTGTCCGTAAGAGTTTCCACTTCTCGTTCTAAAGTACTTGGATCTACACCATTTTCTTTTTCCACATCAAAATACACTCTAAAAGGTTGGAACGTTTTCGCTCTGCATTGCGGACATGTCTTGTGTTGTTTTATCCATTTTGAAATACATGAAGCATGATATAAATGTCCGCAATTCGTTACATGGACTTCGGAGTATGGAATGAAGATGTCTTTGCAGATACTACAAAATAAACGCATTTCTAACAAGAGTAGTCTTATTCCTAAAAATAATGTAACCAACTATTTTAAACCGCTAAATTATCAGGTGTGCCAACCGATATTTTTAAAATTCATAGAGTAAAATGTCCCAACATTCAATATTTCAATTTGTAAGTTAGGCTTTTCTTTTATTATTAATAACCAACTTAGGGAGTGGAATATATAATAACTGCCTGAATAATTAAATCACAGGTAGGAATACAGTCAGAAGGCCAAAAAATGCAGGTAATGAACACTTTTTTAAAAATTCTGTACGTTGTCGTAAACCCACGTATATTAACGAGCCGTTACCCATTTATATGAAAAAATATAAAAACATTAGTTTTATACAAACGAATTTTGTACTATTTCAACTATTTTTATGTACTATTAAATGTATGAAAACTCGAAATCTCTCGGATTAATTTACAATATTTTTTCTCTGAAAATCAAGAGTTGAATGTAATTACCGTTTTTTTTTATTTTTGATAACCCAGAAAAATGTATTTAGCATGCCCAGCCCCTTGAGGGAGGAAGCTGGGGTATGTGGGACTCAGACTGAAGGTCCACTACCCACTAAAAAACTGGGGAGAGACTCAATCGAGGGGCCCCACGGCCTCGTCCAGAGTGGACGATTTCATTGGGGGGATCCCTCGGGCGCTCACACTGGACCGGAAATAAAGAAAATAAGTGTCCGGCAAAGATGGTTCTCACCCCATCCGCCGAACAAAGAACTGAGGAGAGGCCCTCACCAATTCCTCCTTTATTTTAACTTTATCTTATCTTAAGAACTTATATTATCTTAGGATTATAATTTAATTATAAAAGAAAGACTTTAATGATTTTATCTTAAAAATGTAATAAGAACTGGTCTCAGTGAGAGCTTAAAAAACAACGACATACATTCTTTTTATTTACTTATTTATTTATTTTTAATTAATTAATTGCCCGAAGGCCCTCTGGCTCACCTCGGGCTGCGAAAAAGTAAACAAAATAAAAATAA